>JAPSGF010000074.1:1327906-1420457 GCA_035772895.1 Perdix hodgsoniae
GCGCTTCGCGGGGCTCTGCTTGGAAACCTCCCGTCTGAGCCGGCCCGTCCGCCCCAGGCGGAGTCAGGAGGTGCCGCCGGTACCCGTGTGCGATGCTGCCCTTAAAGCACGCGGCTCCAGCACGGCTCGCGGGCGGCGAGGCGCACGGGCGTTGCGTACCTGCGCCGTCCCTGCACGCCGAGGCCCCGGGCGCGGGGCAGGGTGCCATTTTGCGGGATGCTGCGCAAACAGAACAAAGAGCACGTGTCCGAAGTGTGTAACAAAGACGGCGCTTAGGTGCGGGTAGATGGCAGAAGTGCGAGCAGTCGGTGAGGTGGTCGGCATCTCAGCGGCCAGAGCTGGTTTTGCTGCATCGCCTCTGTGAAGGAGCAGCGGGGTTGTGAGAGCAAAACGTGCCCGAGGGGAGCTTCGGCCAAGTGTGTGAACAAGCGCAGCTGGAGCTGTTGGCATCTTGGAAAATGTAGCCAGTGGATAACAGAGAAACTTCTCGTTTCTGAAAGCAAAGTTTTTAAAGAATTTCAGCTAGAAATAATGAGAAGTGATGAAGAAATGGGAAACGTGGGTAAAGGGCTTGATATCTTCCCATGGAAGCAATGAGCAATATGTTGTGTGGAACATGTGCATATATGTAAAAGTACTAATGCTTGTTCAGCATGCACAGTTTTCTGCATCACTCCCGTAATCCTGGATGCAAGCAATTTGAAGTCTGTGTAGTATTTCCTACTTGTGTTTGGTTGTTAATCCTCATTTCTTCCTGCATTTGCACCCTGTTACAAGTGTTGTCATTTTCCACTCCTTTGGTGTTTTTTTTTCTCTGAATCTGCCTTGCCTGTTCCTTTCTTCCTCTACTGCAGTTTCTTTCTTCTATTTCTGTGTAACTCACAGAGGCTATCATCAGTTATGAATAAAATGTATGGATTGCACATCTGGGGATAGGCCAGGCTCTGCACAGGCAACTGCCCTGGATTCGTTTGTATATAGTTAGATTTCTGTGTGAACCCAGACCCAAACACCATGGGGAGATGTGAGCTTTTCCAGGTGAACCAGTTGATTTCCTCATGTATGGGGACCATTTCCTTCTGTTGGCTATGAGGAAAGCTTTGCGTTAATAGTTCAGAATTGGACATCTACCCTGTATAATTATAGAAGTAGATAAGTGATGTTGTTCTTGCTTGGATCTCCCTCAAAATAGAATTTTCTAAACAGGAAGGGGTGGAGAAACCTGTCTGCTTGTGCCTCTTACACAGTGCATTCTTACTGTACAAGTAAACATTATTTCCCCACTTTCAGAAGGCAATGATTTTGAAATAAGCTCTTTCTCTTGACCTTTTCTCCGTCCTCTATTTCCATACCAATTATAAGAAACAAAACAGCACTGCCATTGATGGTTACAAAAGACTGGGATATGTTGTAATCCCACAGGAGCTATTCTTGGAGAGAAGCATTCCCAGTCTCAGCAGGGAGAGTCACAACTGCAGCCACAAATGTTATTCCTAACAGCCGAGTAATCTTTCCAGTTGTCACGTTCCAGACCTTCTGCTGCATGAAAATCACCCCAACCACTGTGCTTAAATATTGTGATGTTTTTCTGGCAGCATTGGGCCTGCTTCCCGCCAAGCTTCCAACTAATCTCTATTTCAGGAGCTTCACAGCAATTCAGGTTGGGGCATTCGAGAGTTCACTGGATAAGTGTGGTGCCCTCTCTGTGGGAGGGTGAGTCCCCGTCTTGAAAAGTACTGAGGAGGAAAGGAAGACAGTTTCCTCACACCCTGTTCTGTCTATGAGTAGGAGCATGGGAAAACCCTGGTGAATGTACCAGGCTGTCCCATGTCATACCTACAACCAGAGCAGTGGTGGTCCTGTAGGACCAACTGGGGAGAGCTGGTAGCTGCTACGTGCAGTGTTCAGTTCACAGGGAAGCCAGGCTAAACGACACCAAGCAAATCCTGAACTTAGTCCTGTAATGCTACCCTAGGATGGACAAAAGCGCACCCAGCAAGTGTGTGTGGCAGTACCTGGGTTCCTTGGAAAACTACGCTTCTTCTCTGTACTGACTTTTGTCCATTTGTGGAATCACATTTCATTTCTAAGAGACAATTTGAATGATTTCATTTTCTAGCTAAAATGCAGGAAAACACTTGGTAAAGGTGTATGTAATATGCAGATGCTTAACCAATAGAATATTTCATAGAGGCTGTAATGCTAGGAGGACTTCACTATGAACTGACAAAGTTGAGGATTCCTTAAGCAGACATTATGTCATCTAATTATACCCACATGAACCAGAAAACTTCTCTGTCTTCTGCTAAATATTTGTGCAGGATATCACTGCAGAAGTAAGTCGTTTGGATGACAGTCAGTACTAGCGGTCTTCAGAAACGTTCCAGGCAATGAAGGAATAAGAGTGAATCTTCACGTTAAATTCCCCTAATTTTAGGTTTTACATTGTCGAAAAGTAACCTTACTCCAGAATAGTCATTTGCACTCTATTTTAGTTCAGCTGACCTGAAGTAAATTCATCTGTAAGACAGAATGTTTGGGCAGCATATTTGTTTCCTTCGTGCGTCAGTCTCTTTTTCTTTCCAGCTAGAGTTAGATCTCTTAAAACTGACTTATTTATAGCATTGCATTAGGGGAATGCCTATGGTATGATTATGATATTGAATATGATATTACACTGATAGCTTTGTGGAAGTTAAAGATCTAATAATATTTTCAGTTTCTTATGGTATAAATGTTCTGGTATGCATGACATCTTGATTAAAAATTAATTCATATATAGATGGCATGAAAGGGGATAGTGGCTACTTCTAAATAGCCTTCTGCATGAAAAGCCTTGCTGCAGAGAGAATTACGGGTGTTCCTGAGAAAAGCGTTCACATGTGAGGTTATTTAACAATGGGCTATTGCTCTGTAAATCTGCATGAAGACTTGCCAGAACTGGGCTCAGTAATATGATTGTGAGAACTTGGCTACAAACATGTACACCAAAGAGTGTTGGACACAGAACACTTGCTATACTATGGCTATACTACGGCAGCATATAGTTGTGTGTGTAGGTGATCATTTGGAGATCAATTGAAGTTCAACTGTAGCAGTAATTTTTTATATCTGTCCTCTATGACTGGAATGAAACTATCAAGCCACTTAATTTTAGATACGTGATAATTATTAAATAATTATTTAAATTGCTGCCTTATTTATGCCAATGGTTTGGGCTCAGCTTTTATCTTTGCACATTTAGTAGTGAATTTAAAAGGTGACAAATTTTCAGCTCTATAGTCTCCGTTAGCCCTCTATTTCATCACAGACAGCAACTACATTACAAGTAATCCTATTTTTTCCATTCATCCTTTCTTAGAGGTAATCCATGGTGTAAGGGATCACCTCTAGGAATAAAAGAACATTCTTAATGCTCATTAAATATTTCTGGTCCTTTTACTGAGGTTTCCAGGCACGTTGGTGCAAGAGACAGTCTTTTACATGGAAGATGATAATTCATTTCAGATAGATCAGTAAAGATTGTTAATAAATAATAATAGCATTTAATTCTTCTGTCAAACCTCTCACTGGAGAGGTGTGCTAACAACTGCCTGTTAATGCTAGATTGTTGCAGGCATTGGAAACATTTTCACACAGCCTACATTTGGACTTGATAACCCAGTGGAACTTTCCTTGTAACAAAGGGTGAGCAATATCTTCTCTGGGCCAAATGGCTTCAAGTGGGGTCTTGATCTGAGCCACCTGTAAGCAGAGACAAGTCTCCCTGGACCCTGGGAGAAATTATGAATTTGGACCACCGGGCTAAATGGACTGGAGTGAAGCTACCATTACCCATGACTCAAATTTGGGGCTAAATCCTTCCGTGGTGGCTCCCACCTGGATGAACTGAGGTGGTGTCCAGCATGTCCTCCACCAAGGGGGGTTCATCCAGGCAAAGCCAGAGCCCACTCAGGAAGAATGGGCATGCACTGTATAGACTTCTTTCAGCTACAACTGTCTCGATATTTAGCTGCCGGTTCTTGCTGACATCAGAATAAGATCTAGCTGGTGATGAGGCGCAGGCATACCTCAGTCAGGGAGCCAACTTGCCCTAGGGCTATGAGAGAGAGGAAAATGGTCCACTCTCAGTGCTGTCAGCTCAGGTCTGCTCCCTGATTTCACCATTTCCCTTAATCCCTCCTACTTCACTCCCTCTGCCTTTCTGTGTTACTTGCCATCTTCCTGTTTTTCTCCTTTTTCCTCCCATTCTTTATGTGTTCCTTCATTTTTCTTCCTGTTTTCCTTTCCTCCTTCCTTCTTTATCTCTCTCTGGTCTTATGCTGCTCATTGTGCCTGCTCCATCTTCCAATTCCCTTTTCTGTCATCTGTTCCACTCTTCTTTTCCTTGCTTTTCACCTTCACTGATATCTTCTACAAGATATTTTAAAGTGTTAAAATCTGCCCAGAGGTTGAGGTTCCTATTTGTGTGTCGCACAGGTGGCAGCCTTCCAGTGGAAATAGTGCCAAAGGAAGAACAGCAGCCCAAAGGATATTTCTCACTTTACAGCAATATTTAAAGCATTCTGAATCTGATTAGGGGATCTGGATGAAAGTCACACAGCTTCCTGATCCTACACAGCATTTTTCAAAAGCTGTCAGAGCAAAAAGGAAATGCTGGACCTGAAGCCCCTAAGCAAGTTCCTTCTTCAGTACTCAACATAGTATCACTCAGCACACAGACACCTTCCTGGCTGCCCTCAGATGTGCCATTGAGACACCTTTGGATCAGAAGTGCCCTTCAATTCTCCTCCCTGTAAATCTCCCTTATAAATTCCTCCCAATTTACTTTGAGATCAAAATTCTACTTACAGGCATTTGTCTGACAAACGAAAGGAAAAGGCTGAATGCATAGCACTGGGACACCAGGAGGGAAAAGAAAGGGATGTTACAAATGTACTGCTTTTTTTTATGTGTAGTCGAATGTGGTGAATGAGCAAACCAACCTTCTGTCAGGAAAAAAAAAAACAGAAAGGTGATGACTTCTTGAAACGAATGCCTTCTCTGTGTGTAATAAAAAGTGCATTTCACTGCTCATAGCTGTACATACACACAGAGAGATACATGGGTACATAACAGATATTCAAATCAACCGAAAATTTGTCTTAAAATGTATTAAAAGCCAGGCCATTACTTTTTCATTACAGCATACTCTGTAGGGAGATGTCCATCGTCTCCCCCCATTTCCCAAATCCCACATTGTTGTAGATAAGGAAGAGAAGAATGAGAGAATGAGTTTGATGAAGTTGTGCTGCACAGGAGAGATGGAAAGAGATCCAGTTGGTTGGTTGGTTTTGGTTGTGTTTTTTTGTTTGTTTGTTTGTTTGTTTGTTTGTTTTGTTTTGTTTTTTCCCTTGGAATCACTGATCTGGTCTCATTTTGGCAGAAGATTTTATCCTTGACATAATTCATGTCAGTATCCTTACCTCCAGCCCCAGTGCTACACTTTCTGGTTTTCCTTTTCACCCTTTTAATTAAGTGAGTATAAAATTAGTATAAAATGTAGCATTTAAACAAGAAAAAGGAACAAAAAAGAGCAGAGGGATTGGATGCAATTACTAGAACACATCACAATGTAGGTTCAGAACCAAGGTCAGGCGAGGATATCTCTCCCCTGAGGAGAAGACAAGATTCCTTGTTGCTGTGCTAAAGTTATTGCAGTGCCAGCATCCGTAAATGACCACACACTGCCTCTGCCTCTTACTGCCCCTTCCTTCATCTCTCTATATTTTTGGCAGGACCTGTGCTGCTGCCAAGTGTGGGGCTGAGTTGTATAGGAACTCAGTATTTGGTGGAAGCTCTTTATGGTGGTTCTTTTTCAAAATGAATACATATATATAACTGAGCAGGAGGAGTAATGAAGTTTTTTAATTAACATGGAGCATGCCCTCAGGCTTTGCCTGTAGGTGAGGAGCACTTCAGTGAGCCCATTGCATTGACAGGTGGTCTGGGGCTGGCAGAGGAGATGTGTCCCAGAGGAACCTGTCAGTCAGCTCGAAGTGGTGCCAATTCCTCCTGTTAGGTAAATGGAGAGGCAGAAGATTTCAAATGCTTTGAGATTCAAGAATAATTTTTCAATAAAAGATTATATAGCCCTGCAGTGCTGCTATTTTTAAGCTGATTAAAACCTTAAAAATAATAATAATAATAATAATTTTAAAAAATTGCAGTTATAAAGATAATCATAAATTATCACAGATCACCAGTGCTGGACATGAAACATTGAGGTCAAGTTTCCTTAGAAAGCACTGCCCAGTCTCCCATGTGTTGTGGAGCTGCCCGGCTGGCACCACAGAGGCACACCATTGTTGCAAGAGCTCTCCAGCTAAATTTCTGCTCTCTGGCTGCTAAAAAGGAAGAGGAAATGGAGTTTACGTAGAAGGAAGTTTTAAAAATGACAAATCTCTGCCACAGTTTGTTAGCTACCGCTTGCAAAGTACATAAGGGTACATAATGCCTTAATATACCTCTCCAAGAAGTACAAAGTCCTTGTACTTTCTCTATTGAATTTCATGGTTTGGAGAAGAATTATGTTTTCCTGAAGACTGGATTTATGAAAAGACTATCTAGAAGCTTCTGTTTTTAATTAATTACAATGTCTGTAGTATTCTGGGCAACTTTAATGACCAAATTTGTCATAAGTAAGTCTGTTTAACTACTACAATTTTCATACAAACATTGATAAATATTGTGAAGAATGAAGTGTTAGACATCTTTTTTATGATACTCGTAGAACATAGAGTAAAGGCTTCTGACAATTTCTCTTATCCTTGGGGAAGTACTTGAGCAGATAAAGTAATTAATAATGTGAGTTCCTAGTTTATATAGTAACAGCAGAATATTTGCAAGCTGCACATGTAAGGAGATTTCAAATAAATTCAGGAGTTCTATCTGTTGTTCAATTCTTTGAAAGAAGAAACAAATCTTATCACTGGATTTATTTGTTGAAAAAAGGCTATTTCACAGGGAAGGGAGAAATGTGGCAGAAACTCCTTAGCCACATGTGTCATTAAGCGCACCAAAATGAGCTAAATGCTCTGCTTGGATTAGAGAGTGTAGCTTTATGCAAGCTGTTTGAACTTAGAATTAATTCCAGATGAGAATCTGTCCCTGTGTAACTAGAAGAAGAAGATAACAAATGGTTTGATAGACACAGGAAAAAAGCACCTCAACAAGACAGTGACAGGAAATTATTGATTGACTTTGGGTTCATTTAGTAACCTCAGGAGGTCAAATACAAGAGAGGTCGTATTGCTTAGAAGTCTAAGAAGTGTACATGTTCGAAGAGCCGTCTTCTGTCTTAAGAACTTGCCTGGGATGCTAGCCAGAATAGCTTTGCAATAGCACCTGGTAGATAAAATTAAAGCATGAATCATAATCTCCCCAGTCTGCCAAACTGAGGTTTATTTAAGTTGTAGCTTTAAGATAGATTGCAGTTTATAATTTGATGCCATGTCCAAAAGATAACTATCCCTTGATTTCAGACAGTGCTGTGGGAAGGTCATGTTTGAGCTGGGTTACAAACCTGGGTTTGTGTGATGAGAACTGAGAGAAGGGAGTTCAAAATCATGGAAGTTTCTATCCTTTACATTTAAATGAAATATCAGATGGACATTTGCCAGTATAAATTATCATTCTGACAGACCACGGTGCTGAAGGAGATAGAGCTCTTTGGATTACCCTGAAAGAATAAAGGATGTGGTAACGTTCTTACAAGGCAGGGAAAATGAGGAATGTTCAAAAAACAAGCATTCAAACTAGTTCCATAAGTTATTTCAATGGAACTTGGAAGATAGAATTCTTGATGTTTGGAAACTTTTTGTTAGAATTCTTGATGTTTGGAAACTTTTTCTCAGATAGGAGGGAAAAGACCAGTCCTGGAAGAAAGTGAGAAGGATCTTATTTTCAATAATATAGGTGTCATTCATAGGCTAATTTTCCAAAGAAAATCTACTTAATCTTTAATCTTTGAAGCTACAGGTTGCTTGGGTAACACAGTAAGTATCATTCTCCCAGTTTTCATTTTAGATACTATAGCAGTCAAAGGAAGATATGACTTCAAAGAGCAACAGAGCATAGTTTGAAATTCAGCATTGCTGGTAATGGACCAACCACTGGGAGTTTTTAGTTGGCTTGTCTGGCACAAAGGATGGACATACAGAAGTCTTCAATTATCAGATTATCTTGGTATGTGTGACTAATTGATAGTCTGAATATGAGATTTTGTAAAGTAAACATTTTATAATTGGCAGCAAACCACCCACTTTCATCAGCAGTAATGAAAAGATTAATGCCTTCTAAGAGTTTTTCTCTCTGCCTATGCATGCAGCAGATCTGTACTTCTTAAGAAGTGCTGTAATCCATTGATCAGAGTATATGATAGTATAGAAATGAAACAGGCTATCCCATTTATAATGCAAAGCAACCTGACTTTGACTTATCAGCTCACAATAATAGAGCAGCTAGCAGACTTCACTGTGAGAGTACGAATTTGCATCCAGTCTCTTTGGTAGTGTCCACTCAAGACCTGATATTTAATTAACTAGTGGCAGATAAGACCAAAACCTCTGACAAGGGGAACCTAGGCTCTGGTAGCCATTGCTTAGGTGCAGTTAATATCTTCTCTGGGGGTACTTTCAGTGAAATCAGAGGTGCACATTCTCAATATCAACTCCTACTTAACATTTATCTTTGAGAACTTCATAAAAATGCTTTTACGTACTAACATCTAACAATAAAACCAGAGATGAAACCCAATAAAGATAAACCAAAGGCAGTATATCAGTCATAAATATCTACCATCAGCTAAAGATACATATGAGGAATCTTGACTCAACTGAAGTAGAATTTGACATTTTAAGACAGGTTTATCAGCATACACTGGTTGCTTTATGCTGCCCATGGCAATGCAAAGCAAACATGACATAGTCATAAGCTAGGCCAGGCTTACAGCTGCTTTGCATTCCTGGAAGAGCTGGCCAAAGAGTAAGCCTGATTGTTAACTGACCAACACAGAGATCCTTCAGATGGGTGACACTGGGGACCAGCTGGTAATTGTGTGCACTGCCAGAAAGAGCAATTACCAGGCAATGTCAGTGTGCCCAGCTGACTTTTACCAGCTAAGATGAATCATGAAAATCAGGATGTGAGGAAGGATGGCACTTAGCCTTGCTATTACTGATGTTGTACATCCAGGTAGAGATCTGCACCCACTTTCGCCTATGGAAAAGTCTGTACCAGTCATTAATAACATACTGTCAGTGACTGTAACATCTTGGGAGCTTTGACTCTAAGGAAATTTTGAACATTCCTCTGTTTCTGCATTATTGCGTGGAGATGTGGAATATAAGAATGGCAAAAGACAGATTTCAGAAGTAACTGTTTTTTAAATTGCTTTAAATTTCTTATTAAAAATGCATTTAATCCTTGTATCTGCAAGTTGTCACAAAGACTGCTGTACCTTATGCAATACAACCCATAAGAATGGATCCTGAACCTTTGATGTGTGCAAAGCGAAGAAATTGTAAGTATAGAACCATTCACACAGATCTCCACTGCTCTGTGTTTCTCACAGCACAGCCAAGGTCGGCAAACGTGACAAAGAAGTCACCCATGATGATGTTAATACAGATTATATAAGCTTTTTCTGATGTTCAGAAGGTATAGAAAGGGTTGGCGTAGCAGGCACATGCAGGACGATCCCTCACAGTGAGGTACCACTGTGCTTTGAAGTCCTTAGCAAAGAGCCCAGAGGAATTATTTCTGGTGAGTCCCATGCCTGTCCTACGTGCGTTGATGGATGGTGCTGCTACATAAAACCTCTGAGTTCAGAAGCAACCATGAAATTCATGGTTCCTGGGCTATCAAAGATGTGAAGTACTGCGGAGCCAATGTTACCACATGAAGATGAACAGCAGGAACATCAGCAACGATGTGAGTGTGCTACAGCTGCACCAGGCAGGAGGTTAAGCCAGGGAGTTAAAAGAAAGAGACAGTCAGTTCCAGTAGATGGTCTGCGTGAAATCTTCCTTTTGTGGTCTGCTGGTTTCTTTCATTTTTAATTGGTGAGGAAGAGGGTTCATATTCTGATTCCGAGAGCATTCCAGAAGTCAAGAAAAGCCACACATATACATCTGAACAACTATACAATAATAAGTTTCTTTATTTGCTTTAGTAGATACACTTTTTTTCTCCCCCTTTTTCTCTCTCTCTTTTATATCTTTTTTAAAGCAACCCAACATTACAGGTAGGGTAGCCAACCACATAACAGCTGTCGGCTGTTTTTCCTATTGCACAGGAACACGTGAGCGCTCATTCACTCATTCATTTTCTGTGTTTGAAATCAGAGCATTCAGAAAAGCCAGTTACACATTGTGCTTTTTGACAGCCTTAGGGTAACTGTTCATTGCTGTGCTGAGGAAAAAAAATGTTCTTCAGCTGAGATGCCCGGGTATGTCACTCCAGAGCACCACTTTCTCTGTAGAAAGATTATCTAGGTATGTTTTCAGAAGAAGTCATCGTTGCCAGCTGTTACATGTCCAGTAACTTGCAGTTATCTCCTCTTGCTGCTGCCAGCCATCAGTGAGGTTCTTGAGGCATTTTTTGGAGGCCTCCCTTAAAACACTCAAATCCCCAGAACTGTGGCAAAGTTCCCTTTCTCTCCAGCCTGCATTCCTACCTATCTGAGCACTGGGGCTTAGGAGTCAATACTCCTCCAGCGTTTCAGCTGAAGAACCAACTCGGTAGCTAACGGGGTCAGATTTACTGCCTGAATTGACTGACGGAATTAATTTCAAGATAGTATTGTATGTTTGCACTGAAATAAGCGTTGGCTCAAGCTCCTTCTTGCTGAGCCCTGCTTTCAGGCTGTTTGCATGTGATCCCAGTTCAGCCTTTGACTACGAGTTTGAGTTCTTGACTGTCTGTCACTGTAAATCTTCAGTGACTCCGTTTGAATCAAAGCATTCCCTCTGGGTTTTGAAGAGGTTTAAATGGATGCAGAATTTTCGGTTTTATCTTGTTTGTGGGTTTTTTTTCCTTTTCTTTTCCGCCTGGGAAATAAAATAAGCAGATGGAATCTCAAGTCTTCTGAGATCAACTGCAGGGAAGAAGTTTTCTGTGGGTGTGCAATAACAAGATAGAGGACAATTTGTCATTTATTGCTGCACTGCTGAGTTTGAAGTAATTGTGTCACTGCTGAACAGCCTGAGAAGGATGGGTGAAAGCACGTACTGACATGGGGGTATTGCTAGAAATAAAAGTGTAATGTCAAATGGGTGAGTTCCTCCCACAAAAAAAAAAGAAAAAAAAAAGAAAAAAAAGTCAATTTGCAAATAACAGAAAAAATGTTGCTTTTCTTGATGATGTTAAACCATTTATGGATTAAGTTGCATTATAAATAAAAAAGTTTACAGTTTTTTTCTGGTTAGAAACCTCTGTTAATGGATGCGAATACAACATTAAAATGATTTGTTTATTGCCAGCCAAAGTATTCTGACACAATTATAGCACTCCATGGTCTTCCTTAATGGACAGTGTTAATTTTGGAGCCTATCTGGGTTTGCAGAAATTACTCACTGTATTAATAGGTGCCAGCTGTGAGATAAGCCACTGACAGCTCCGTAAAATACTGTTGTTCTTTCACACTGATTTCATGTACAGCTAATCACCGCACAGTCCTGCATGTGCTGCTGGAAGCTAAAAGGGAAAACCACTGCTTCACTATTGTAAATATCTAGATGGTGAGGTATAAAACATTCTCCAGCTTGCTCTTGTTCTTTGCCAGGAGAAATAAAGCATTTTAAATAATCACTCTTTTCTGTTACATTTGTTTGAGGAAAAGGAGTATAATAGAGCAGGCCAAGCAAGAAGGCACTGAAAATCACTGAAGAAAGTTGTCTTAACATCGTCACAGAGGACATGAATCTGAGCCACTACAGAAGATGGAGAAGGCTGCAGATAGTCAACATACTGGGCAGCAAAGGAGCTCTTTGTAGATTTGTCGTGTGTTTAATGGTGTAAGAGGTACCTCCAGCTGCAGGACTTCATCCCCACCACAAACAGGCTGAGACCTTGCCCTGTGCATAGCAAGTTGGAGGCACAGAGACCAGTCTGTGTCATGGGATTGCCATATAGAAGGATCATACCCTATATTAAATCATGAGATGTAATAGTGGGAGATCTGGCACAGTGACACAACACATATGCATTAACTGACTAGAATAAAGCTGTGCTGCTCCCACAGCTGGCTGACCTGAGGTGCTGAGGGGCTGCTTTCCCAAGGTTAACTACCTGGCTGAGCATCCCATGTCACTGCCTCCAGCACCGTGCCCACTGCTGAGCCCAGTGGGCCTGCTGATCTGGCTCAGCGTCCTGATGGATCTGATAGGTTGTGGTGATGTGTGAGCGGTGATGTGGAGCAGAAAGGCAGAGCAGAAGATGTCCCTCACTGCAGCCAGACCCTGGGTGTCTCCGCCATAACCAGAACCCTCCCAACAGCTCCCCAAGGTGCTAATGGTTTGCACTGGCCTTATAGCTCGAGGGACAGCAAACCTCTACCTGGTCATTTTTAACTTTAAAAAATCACAGGATCATAGGATTGATGAGTTTGGAAGGGACCTCAGGAGGTCTGTAGTCCAACTTCTTGCTCAAAGCAGGAGCAGCTTTGAAGCCAGACTGAGATACACCATGAATGGTTGTTTTCCTTAAAATAAACTTGATCATTTCTTAAAAAGGAAACAAGGAAGTAAGGAAGCTTCATTAGAAGAGTATTACACAGTCAGCAAAGTCAGCTACCCAAAAGTCAGGCAATGCCTGAGTTACAGCTGCCTGCACGACCTTGACTTGGTCCCCTATGCAGGTGCATTATGCAGTACCAGCACGCGTTGCTCCTCCACAGGATCTCTCTCTTGCTCAGCACAGAATACAGATGAAAGGGGAGCAATAAGGGGAACTTAAACTTGCCACTTTCTAACATTAAAAGCTTCACCTTGGATCCTACATCCCAATTAATATTCCAGCAATGTAGAGGGTTACGTGCAGGAGGTACGATGTGCGTAGACCACACCTGTATACATGCTGCACCAGGTTTTGACCTCAAAGAAAAGTTAAAATGCCTCTTAAAGGACTGAAAAATGAAGTTATCAAGGATGAGCTTTGATTTTATCCCCTTTTGCAATTCATGCTAATTTTGGACATGAGAGGTCACGTTTAGCAATTCTTATAGGAAATAATAAATCAGCTTATCATAGCAATTGTAAAGCAAATACGACTGAGTTTGGATGTCTGTGTGAACAGTCACGTGGGGAGAAAATCCAGGCAGCTGGCTCCAAATAACTATTAATCCTCCCCAAGGCAGCAGCCAAGAGAATGGCCTCGGGCCTCTGAGAGCTGGGGAGGAGCAGCACTGGGGAGCTGGGATGAGGCAGAATGGGAGAGCAGAGCTCGCATAGAATGACATCATTTGGTACAACAAATGCTGAGTTTTTTCAATCTTATTTGCTCCAGCTTTTCTTTTCTTTTCCTTTCAGAGTCTGAAGTAAATTCCAGAATATAATATGTGCATAGCATCACACATTAAAATTTCAGGGTGCTTAGGGTTTAGAACTATTTCCAGGTAAAACTTCAAACACTTGTGATCCTTATGAAGTGGCAGGAAATCTACAGACTGGGCTCAAAGGTGGGAAATCTCTGCTGTTTTCTCCCTGCTGAGTTCAGAATCCACCCTTTGGTGCTTTGTGTTACCTTTGTGGGTAAGATGCAGGGCACTGATATACTGGCTTTTGTTTGGTCCCCTAATTCCTATTAAGAAAATGGAGGAATTCTGACATGCTGGTGGCAACACACACTGGATGAAAAAGTGTAGCAGGAAGGTGAGCGGGAGCTTTCTCATTGATTTAGTGTGATCAAGATTTACACCACTGTTTATGAAAAATACATCCATTTTTCAGTGTCCGTAAAACAAAAGTGCCTAAGGTTGCCTGCATTTAATCCAAGACACACAAAAAAAGAAAAATTGTAAAATATGAAAACCCTTCTGACATAAATAAGATGTCTTTAAACATACAATTGTAATTCAGATCAAGTGTTTGTCAATTAAGAGCATTAACTGGGGACACAGCCATCCTATCTGGCATATGCATTCATCCATGGACATAGCCTGGAGCACTGGCGATCAATTATTCAGCAAGGCATTTTATACTGCCTCCACCTTTCATAGCACATCATCTGCCAGATTGTGATCAGCAGCAAATATATGAACAGCAGCAGAGGAGAAAACAATATTTCTTGGCCAAGTGAGATTTTAATTTCCTTGGTAAAACTCTCCTCTGTCATTAGGTTACGGAAGATGCATGAGTCTATGTCCTCGTGCTTTCACAAAGAGTTAAGATGGTGTTTTACCATTCCCCAAACATTCCATATCCTTTAGCATTCAAACCCCTCAGAATTCTGCCTCTCCTGTTACATTTTGTCGTCACCTCCTCCTCCTCCTCCCCCAGATCTTTGCTGTTGGTCTGGCAGAATATTGATGGAGAATGGCTCTCCTTGTGTGCTTTTCCAGTTTTGAAACTAAGGCTATGGACAGAAGTGTTGCTCTGGCTATCACTCACAGAAGTAAAGAGGTCACTGTCCCACATGATCATCAGCTTCTTCCCCTTGCTCTCCATCTACCTCCAGCTCACTTCTCTTGAGTCAGCCCAAAGAAAACTGCCCCACCAAAACCATGCTCATTTTCTGTAGGATCAGTGGAGCTGATTCAGTTGCAAGAGATGCAAGGAGATAAGGAGAACAAGAAGAGACGTGGGAAGGGAAGAGAGGAAGGCTGTCATCTTCAGTGGCAGCCCACAACACTGTCAGATTAGGTGCAGCATGAGCAGCTCCTTTGAGAGGAATATGTTGACCACAATCTATACACAGGGGAAAGTACCATATTACACAGTATATATTTCCAACTCTTTTTGGCCTTTTTCATTTAAGTTTTTTAGTTAGCTTTCATGGCTTGCCCCTCTTTGGAGCTGGAATCTCAGTTCTCTTTAATATTTAAAGAAATTTATGTGCTTCAGAAATGATATACATTTAAAAATTCCTTTGAACTCAGTTTTTGTTGATGTTTTGTGTTTTTTTTTTCTTAACCTACTGCTAACACATGCCTGGTAAACCTATGCAGGGTTCCTTTCCTACTCATCTTCTCAATTCTGACTTATTTATACTCCATTCTTTGCCTGTTAGCAGCAGGTAGGCTCTATGTATTTTACGCGTAGCAAATAGCTTTTTTTTTTGCCTCATAACAGGAGAAACATACCACAGGTCATTATAAAACCATCAAGGTTGTTAATCCTGCTCTTTTCTTGTGGGAGCTGCTTTGTGTTTCTCTAACTGCGGGGCATCCATCTCTTAGAAGTGCATCTTCAGAGTTTTTCCCCTCGCGGTTTTTGTTGTCATGGGTAATGCCAGGTGTGGAGCAGAATACATGGATGAAACTGTAGTGTCCCTCTTCACCTTTCTCTCTCCTAGGAGGCTGGGGATGAGAACAAGGGAGGTGGCATTTCAGTTTGTCTTACTGTGAGCAATTCTGTCTATGCTGTCTAAATAGATTTGCATAGTATCTTGAAAAGGCCTGGCTGATTCTAAGCTGAGGTCAGTGTTAGGGAAAGAAAATGTGTTCTACTGAGATGTTACAAGGAACTGGGGATGCCGGGACAGTTTTTTGAAAAATGAGCTGTGCAGTTCTTAAATAATCAGATGTTAGGTACCTCGGCTATATTTCAGGTGGAATTAAACATGTAATTAGAAGAAGTGAATCACAAGAAGGCACCCTGGTCACAAAAGGTGCCTCAGTAGGCCTAGTTTGCATCAGAAAACAGCCACCTAATTTCTAGTATCACTGCTGTCAAATATATGTGAAAACCAGCAAAGGAAGGACAGATAGGTTGTCTCCATGTCCAGCCTCTATTAAAGCATTTTCTGAAGATAATAAACAGCTCTGGGTTCATGTGAGTGTGAGTTTGTGTGAAGGTGTCTACCATCACTTTAAAAATTATATCTATGTCTGTTCAGATGGAAAGGCTTTGAGAGAAATATGCCAAAATGAAGGGCTTGGAACAGGTATCTCAACCACCAAGGGAAGGGAATGTGACATGGTCTTGATCAATGGTTCTGAGGTGTAGTGGGCCAAAGGAGGGAGAATCTCTGTGCAGGAAGGTCAGGGTACAGGGTAACTGTAGAGACCGCACAGCTCTGCCAGCCAGCCACACTGGTTGGCAGTGCACCCAGAGAATAACACATGCCATGAAAAGGAAGCAAAGCACCCACCAAGGGGCCTGTCCCTCATCTAGTCCTTGTTGGTCTGGGACCTTATCAAGTTTTGTTTATCCTAAAGCTACCCACTGTCTCCCATGTCACCACTCTCACAATATTCTTATCACAGTAGATGGATGCCTTTCCTCAGAGGAGGGAAAGCAGCTCCTACAGAAGGGAGGCTTGGCACTGTACCAGCAAAGTCCTTCTGAACTTGGGAGCAACATTCTGTTTTCCATGCCAACTGCAAGCAAAATGTCCCCCTGCACTGCACAGTACATTAACATGCTTGGATTTTGCATTGGCTCTCTTTAAAAACTTGTTTAGATGCTCCACTAGCCTAAGCCTTTTTGATCTCTCTCCTTAAGCATGCCCAGGACAATGGCACTGTATTCCCTATCTTGGGCCATTTTGGCAGTGAGCAACATCTGCCCAGCAGCCCTTGCAGAACTCTTCTGGGATCTGCTTTGGATCCCAGCTGACAGTACTGAATACAGGTGACATTTCTATGGGCTTAGAAGAGCACTGTGTGGGTGGTGGTGGTGGTGCTGACTGTCACAGCAATGGAGACCTCTGTTGTAAGGCGAGGTCCAAGGGGAAGGCAGCAGAGACCCATATGCAGTAATAGCAGTGAAAGGAAGGGAAGGGATAAAGTCTACCTACCAAGGAGTCATTTTGCTCTTAGGCAAAACAGTTTTAAGAGGGCAAAAAAAAACCGGCCAAAGAAAGACTTATAGACAGCTGTAAGATGTCCAATTAAACCCACGTGGAAAGAAAATAAGTGATCTTTTCTAAGTCCTGTTGGCAAAAACCTAACTCCTGTTTGGAACACTTAACCTTTTGGGGTGATTTTATTCTGGGTGAGAACTTTGCATTACATGGCTGTGATATTTTGACCTGCTGCAAGGGGTACAAAAGTCTGCTACAGTGCTTTGTTGGACTATGGCCACAGCCCTTTAGCCCACAGTGCTGTCACCTCTGGTAGTTCAGAGTGGGACTCAGAGTGGCAGGTGGACACACAGCTCTTCCTCATCCCTCCGAGAACCACAAATTGATTCTCATTCCTGTATTTTCCAGGAGAAACTGCAAAACTCCACTGTGAAAGGGGGTATTAAATAAATAAATGCTGGCATTGAACCACCTCCTCCTCAGCAGGAAACTGTGTGTCATCAAGCTTCTCGCCTATGTTGGGAAGAGTGAGGGAGAGGTGATAATGACAGGGGCTGGGAGGGAAGTGGGGATGGCATAGAGGTGGGCGCAGAGCTTTGGTAGGTGAGGGTAGGAACACTGTATAGTCAAATGAATATAGAGAAAATAGATAAGGGTCAAACAAAAGAGAAATTTATTAGAAGTGAAACAAAGCAGAACAACTGAAACCTTCAGAGCTGTCAAAGTGAGGAAAGAAGAAAAGGTATGACAACATTCTCATCAAAATTCCTAAAATAGGCATGTTAGCTCACCCAAGAGTAGAAAAAAAATTACAGGGAGGCTTCGATTTTGTCTGTCTCATTCTCTAATCCAGCCAGCAGTGCGTCCACGTTTTCATGCAACGTGACTATAATTATAAGCTGTGATCTATCAAAGCAGGACCTGGAAATTTTCATCTTACTGCCCTTCAAATATAAGGGGAAGGCTGCAAAACTGTTAAAATGTTGGCTTTTCTAATCTAACCACATTATTATT
Organism: Perdix hodgsoniae; assembly: GCA_035772895.1. Lineage (NCBI taxonomy): Eukaryota > Metazoa > Chordata > Aves > Galliformes > Phasianidae > Perdix > Perdix hodgsoniae. The sequence continues at coordinate 1,345,925 of JAPSGF010000074.1, forward strand.
TAGCACCACAATTTTAAACATAATCAGAGTGGCTGGTTTTCCAGTGACTAGGGCTTGACAGCATCACAAAATTAGACAGTGAATGTAATGAACATGACTCAACACCTCACCCAGGTTTACTGTTTCTTGGTGTCTAATGGAAATTGCTTGCCATATCTTCCTCCTGAAATGATGGTTTTGTATAAGGCTCTCTTTCCAATTAACAAGAAATCTTAAAGTGTAAGAATACATATAAAGAGCCCTTTCTTACCATTTTGTTACTTACTGGTGCTTAATAGCCTGTTTCTCATTCTCTCTCTACATGCTGATAAACTCCATGCTGCCAGGCTGGAGGGGCTGGATTCGGCCAAGCCCTGAGAACTTGTATTTCAGCTTTGGCATTTACTACGTGGGCAATGGATGATTCCCCCACCATTTGGCCAGAGCATTGGGCTGCTCTTGGAAAGGACTATAAGCCCAGATAAAGACAGGATTGCCCTCAACCTGAGAACACTGAAGTATTTCATAAATGTGGTATTTGACCTTGGTAGTGATGGGAGTTTATTGGTACTGAAAGGAGCACAACAGTTAGAGACGTAATGGAGCTTGTTGAGAGCTGTGGGAAATACCAGCAGGAAAAAGTCTATGGCCCCAGGCTGCAACATAACCTTGAAAGACAGAGGACAATTATTAGCTTTGAAGATCTTGTAACTTGCCTCCAAGGAAATGAGTCTTGTTTTGCCAGACAGGGACTCCAGAGATCCAGAAAAAACCAAACAAGCAACAAGAAAAACAACACCCTCAAACAAACAAACAGAAAACCAAACAACCAAAAACACTCACCCAGCTTTAAAGGATCTCTTCCTAATATATCAAAGTAACACACTGGGCCAAACATTAGCATATCTACCCATCTCTGGGAAAGATATAGAACCTACTAAAAATGTAGATCAACCAGGAAGAAATGCTCAGGTGTGTGAAAGCAGGTTTAGGGGGGTTAGCTTTTTTTCTTTTTTTCTTTTTTTTCCTCTGTAAAACTTTTATTCAAGCATTTTGCTTTGGAGATGCTGCTTAGTTACTGATCATGCAGCCAGTGTCTCTGCAGGACAAAGACCTGTGAGCCTTGAGCACAGGTCAGTGCAGCTCCTGCAGTCACAGTGACAAGCAGAGGGCAGAGCCCATGCCAGGCTGGAAGAGCCATGGGGAGAAGTGAGAGCTGAGCAGAAGGCGCTTGCAGAGGTCATCAGAGGTAACTGATTAGCGCAGGCACAGCCAGGAAAGGAAGAGATATTCTTATGCCCATTCAATATTCAGCAGTATCAGATGAAAAGACAAGACAGCTGGTGTCCTACATGATGCTCGCTATTCAGAAGTTTCACAAGCAATTCTCCATTCCACCATCCTTAGTTATAAAGAGAGTATTGAACAGTATTGCATTCATGACAGATATCCACAGAACCCTGCTCCATACATCTCATCATTTTCCCTCTGATCTATTGAGAATGGTTTTCCAACATAAATTTTACTCAGGTTACATTAATAGCATTTAGACCATGCTGTTAGCGTGTCATAATATCACACATCTTAATGAAGTATGGATAAGCAATATCTGCCACCTCTCTTGCACTGCTAAAATCTATACCATTGTATAGAAAAACATCAGACTCATTATCTCTCTGGAACAGGTTGCCCGTGAGGCTGTGGTTCCCATGCCTGGAGGCATTCAAGACCAGGCTGGATGGGGCTTTAAGCAACCTACTCTAAAGGGAGGTGTCCCTGGCCATAGCAGGGGTGTTGGAGCTAAGTCCCTTCCAACAATCTGATTCTGTGATCTAGTGTTTGGCAATCGTCTCAACAGCAGTTGATTGGAACTAGATGATCTTTGAGGTTCCTTCCAACCCAAGCCATTCTATGACCCTATGATTATGATGTATATTGTTTTACTTTTCAATCCTTTGCTCAATAATTTTATTTAAGGATTTTTGTAACCACAGCTCTAAAATACCTCAGCCCCATTATTTTTTAAAACAGAACTCAAGTGGACATTTGCAAATGAAAATTCTCAAAGCCAGCACCAAAAACTGCCTAATCTCTTTGTACCCTGGGAGGCCCAGCTATTTCATGCACATCAGTAAAAACATCAGAAATACTAACCTCCATGTCCCCTAACACTTCCTTTCCCAGCTGAAGCTTGCATAGTGAAGAAGGGTTCCATCAGGAGCAGAAACACCTCTGCTGTCTGCTTCAACTCACAGACTAGTTTTAAATCTGTGAACATACTCCCTCTTCCTTGTTGTTAATACAGCACTCATTACTGTTTCTCATCTGATCGTCTGATCTTTAGATTTTCTTCCAGTATTTGAAGGGAGAGTATAAACAGGAGGGGGAACGGTGGTTTCCAAGGGTGGATACTGATAGGACAAGGGGGAATGGTTTTAAACTGAGACAGGGAAGGTTTAGGTTAGATATTAGGAGGAAGTTTTTCACACAGAGGGTGGTGACACACTGGAACAGGTTGCCCAAGGAGGTTGTGGATGCCCCATCCCTGGAGGCATTCAAGGCCAGGCTGGATGTGGCTCTGGGCAGCCTGGTCTGGTGGTTGGCCACCCTGCACATAAGAGGGGGCTGAAACTAGATGGTCATTGTGGTCCTTTTCAACCCAGGCTATTCTGTGATTCTATGATTCTCTCTCTCTCTGTACTCAACAAGCTTACCCAGGTTCCATTTTTCTGTTTTAACGCTGTTGATAAGCTCATGGTTCAGTCAATTTGGGCTCTTATTTCTTCCCACTTCGGGGTAGTTTGTGACAATGCTTTCATCATGACTTCTTGAAGGAATTGCCCTTTTTTTTGCTTTTCACTACTTCCCATGAGCTGTGAGTTTCATCTACTGCTCCAGTTTTGTTGTGACACTATTTGAAAATCAATAGTACTTTTACTAAGCGAAACCTGACCCACAGTTTTGGGATGAGAAAAACAGGTTGGGAAACCAGCAGGAGTGAATGATCGGTCATGTGGGATTTCTCCTCAGCAAGGTGGCCTGTTTCCTGACAAATCATTCCTGTCATGTAAATGATAGCAGTCTACCAAGGCTCCTTTGAGTCTCCCCATTCCCTCCTGAGATTCTTTGCTCTGAGTCAAAAAGCAGCTTCCCTAAATCAGTATTCAGATATAGCAACACTGGTAAGAAACATGAACACTTGGGAACAACCCAAGTAAGGAACTCCAGAGATATGAATCAAAACATGGAATAACCATCTGCCCGTTGGCTTATTCTAATTAAAAGGAACAATCAGCTAAGGTTTGTTTCTAAATGAAGTAAAATATAATAAATGATGAAGGAAACAGTATGCTGGGGTATTTCTGTTTCTTTCTAGAATCAATAAAGCTTTGATTCTAGAATGAGCATTTTCTGTCAAACATCAGTAGATTTCAACGGCGAACTTTTGTACCAATAAAAAGGAGAGGGAAAAGAAGAAAGACCAAAGAAAACAGTGGAACAGCTATTCAATCTTTCAAGAGAGCAACATCAGAAAGTACTATCTATCATAACAGTATGGCATAAATGTGTCTTTTAAAAACACCTATCAGTGAATAATATCACACTGCTCAGACTGGAGGAAAGTATGAAACTAATACGGGAGTATTGCCCTGCCTGCGGCACGGGGGTTGGAACTTGATGATCCTTGGGGCCCCTTCCAACCCAAGCCATTGTATGATTCTGTGATTCTGTTCTCACAAGAAAAATGCCTAAACATTTGAAATAGTTTGTTGGCCTCTCTCAACAGCAGAGGCCCAAGTATGTCATCAAACATCACAGCAAACATTAGCCTGTGTGATTCATTGCTTGTTTTTTGCTATAATTGAGTTAATGACAGCCATATATATTTTAATCATCTTAGTGAATTCAATTTAACTCATTCATGTTATGTAAAGGAACTGCAACAATTATATTGCAAGAAGAGAGAGAGAAACAGAGATGGCAAATTTGCAGGCATCAAATTTTGGAATGGATTTCTTGTTCCTTATTCATTATTAATGCAAGTAATTTTAGAACAAAACATAGGATGAGCTTGCATTATTAGTTGCTCACCTCAGCTGCCAGGACTCTGCCCATTTTTTGAACATTTTCCTTTTTTTTTTCTGCTAAATTAAAAATTAAAAAGTGGATGGGCTAAATGTGACAGAAGATAACTGAAACTCTCATTTTTAGCAGCTTACTGAGGGGGAGAGAACCTGAATGAATAAAATCTCCTTTAGTTGTAAGCCTAGACCCTTATTTAGATTATAACCTAAGTCACCGATGGGAAAAGTGGAAAATCAACTGGACAAAATGATAACGTGTATGGTATAGCTGAAATGTAATTTTTTCTTTTAAAAAAAGTGTCTCTCTGATAAAGTATAGTTACAAGGAGACACCCTGAAGCCAGCCTGAAGATTGCACAGAAATATATTTAAAAGAAAACAACAACAAAAAAACCTGAGAACAGAAACCTGTCCATTTGAGAGAGTCAGAGACCCAGAGAGGAAACCTCCATCACAGACAGAAAAACAAGTTACGAATGAAGGAAAAACCCTCAGTAAGTTCATGTCAGTGGTGAAGTGAATAGAGGTAAGACTTTGCCATCCAGATGACTGGAAAAACCGGAGAAAACTCTTAGAAATAGCAATCCCACGGGAGTAGGAGGGACAACAGAGCAGGGAAGTGAGTTTAAGAGACAGGTTTGCAGATGCGCCATCAGGTCATTAAAGTTGTGTAATGGCTAAAGAGCTCTTAGAACAATGACTGAAGACTGGGAAGTAATTCTGTTTTCAAAACCCCCTGACCCATGCATTCACCTTTGCTGTAATGCTGTGAACTTCAGCACCTGAGAAAATCATATGACTGAGTTGAGTCAAATATTGAAAGCAAAACTTCACTGCAATCCATAACATTGCTCACTTCCTATGCAAGATTCCACGAGGGAAATTGATGTTACAGACAACTGTTTGCTGGGTTTTGGTTGGCCTTCTTTTGTTCCTTTTTGCCCTTAGTCTGATGTAGATCTCTGTTCTAACAACATTCTCAATCTCACCTGCCAATTCTCTGTATTTTTTATTTTCTGAATCATAGAATCACAAGGTTGGAAAGGACCTACAAGATCATCTAGTCCAACTGTCCTCCCATTACCACTGCTACCACAAGCACTAAACCAGATCTTGCAGCTCTTCATCCAGACGCCTCTTGAACACTGCCAGGGACGGCGACTCCACCACCGCCCTGGGCAGCCATTCCAGTGCCTGACCACTCTCTGAGAGAAAAAGTTCTCCCAGTTCTCCTCCCAAGTGTAATTCACTCTTTTTATTTCCAGAAAGTCACTGTCCTATCTTCATTTATATCTCTGAAGTCAGAATCAATTTAAAAGTAACTCTTTTAATAAAAAATAGTTCTACTAAGAGAAATGGGTCCCAACAAAAGACCAGGTAAGGCATGAAGATAACATGATGAGTCCAATTTGCATTCATGTAACCCTCACAGTGCTTTTGTTGTACTTTTTTAACCATCACAAGACTGAAATCAAGTCTTGGCAGTTTGAAATGACACCTAGATACCCCAGATTGCTACTTAAATTTAATCGTCAGAAAACCTGATCTAAAGTACTGCCAAGAGTGGAATCTGTCAAAAGAGAGCTGAAAATATTTAGTATAATTGTCATATGCTCATTCTGGATGGACATTTGGCCCACTCATTGCTCTGCCTGCCTCCCAGCCCCACAAGCACTGATTGCCCCTTCCTCAGAGGTGCAGTCATTGGTGTGCAGAGCTCCCAGCACATGTAGACCAACCAGCCTTCCCATTTCAAAGGTTTACATAGTGCTTGCATGCATATGAAATCCTGAGCAAAAGCAAGACACCAAATGTGCCAGCAGAAAGATGGTAAGAGTAATAATAACATCTTGTAGCTTGCACAATATGTGCACAGTTTAGCGAGGATCCAACGTGGGTGCAATGGAGTAAAAAATCCACCAACCAAAGAGAAGGGCAGAAAAAAAGGCAAAGAAGTTTTGCAAAGGGCGACTTTGTCCTGAGCTCACACATTCCATCGTGGGCTTGACCTAAATTGTGCACCAAATGGACAGGGTGCTGGATGTTCTCCAGCAGCTTCAGCTACATTAAATATGAACACAAATAATGCTCCGGGGTCCTGTATTCTCTGAGATGCCATGGGCACGGGACTCAGACGATCCACCCTTGCTGCAGAACTGTGTTCCAGATTTTAATTAACTGAGTTTCCTTATTTAAGCTTTTCCTGTGAAAGCCTCCCACAGTAAAAACACTTGTCCAAAACGCAGTGCTGCAACAGATGAAAATAAATCTAGCCGTTGTATTTTTGAAAACTTTCTTTGAAAGAACATAATTTCAAGGACTATAATCACTCATTCCAAATACACGGTTCATGAACTCAAAGCCATCACGTCCACGTACTGTATGTTCTCATCTTTTCTAACTGCCATATGCTACTAAGTCATTTCATTTTTTATGCACCCTCCTGGCTCCAGGCTTCATGGGCAGATGGCTCCTTGCCATCTAATCAAATTCACACATCAAGGGCATCTCAAGTGAGGTCCTTTGCAGAACTGCATCCTCCTTTCCTTTCTCTCCTTTCCTTGAACATTTGCACATCACCATAAGCTTGTACCATTGGAAAGGTTCATCATTTTCAGATGTAACACACTTATTTTTTTAATTAAACATGAAGCAATATATGCAGTTCCAGTCCATTCACTCTAAAAATATATTTCAGTGCTTTGGAAATTCACAGCATACGCACACTTTCTTTCACATTCATTTTGGTTATATTTTGGGTCCTTCCTTCTGGTATAAATGCATCTATTCATGTACATGCCCTCTGCCATCACACACAGTTGTAGTGATGCATCTTTACTTCTGCAGTCAAGTGACAGTTTTTGCTGTACTGTACCAAGCTTGATGCAGTATCTAAATTTAGACGCCTTCTAATTTTCTTCAGCTGCCTATTGATACAATTGAATTTTCATGGATCAGCTCATCTTGACGCAGGCTTGCAGCTCTTAGCTTTGACGGACATCATCTCAGAGCTGCATTTGCTTTTCTGGAGCATCTTGCTAATCAGATAGGGAAGTCCTCATACTATTAGCAGTGATATTTCTTCAAGCCACTGTACCCTATGTTGCCTCACCAGGTTTTTTGCATATGCTTTTATCACATTTTACAATTTCTGTAACTTTGGATGCTGGATTATCTATATCCATTAAATACATGTATAAGCACACATCTTTCTGAATGCGCAGCAGGGTCAGAGCTGCTCTGGCACAAAAAAAGCCACCATTATTTCACAAACTTGTGCTATTCCTCAACTTCAGAAATACTCCTTTCTTTCACACACAGTACTTATCCTTTCTAGGCTTTCTGCCTATCTTACACCAAGATAGGAGAAACAAAGTCATCCACTCTGAGAGTAACTCAGCTCTTCAGTTTACACCTTGTTCTCTAAAGGAGGTGCATTGCAGGAATTTTTAATACTGCTTTCAACAGCTACAGAAAAAAACTCACCCTGTTATGATCTCAAAACTGTTTCACAGGAACATTTTAAGAACATCAGTTTTGCAATCTATACTAAAAGCAAGCAATGAACTGTCCAACGCCAGTTAATTTAATGTAACAATATGGAAGAGTGTATCTGAAATACTTCTATAGAAGAGCAATGGTGGCATTGTGGCATAAATATTATCTTACTGATGATGCAGATGCCAAGCAGAATAGAAACTATGGAAACTATGTCATCTCTATACCAATATCTTTAAATGTTCACAGTAGCACCTAATAAATCCCATTTCTAAATATCAAATAAGCTTTACATCCAGTTTTTCTGAGCAGTTCAATATTTTCTGCAACAGAACACTACAGCTAAAAGACCACGCAGTGCTCATCTTCTTGTGCAATGGTAAGCCATCCCTGCAGACTAACAAAGGGCTATCCCAGAGAACGTGGTGACCCAGAAACCAAAGATAGTGTTTACAATTTGTTCCAGACATCACCTATTTAGCTAGACATAGTTCTTTGTATTTACAGCCCCATCTATTGCTCTGCTGAGAGTAGTAACCTGAATATGCCAAGAACATAGTGGGAGCCTGCTAAACATGGACTGAATTACTCCAATGCCTCATAGCTGCAATGGTTTAACAAGTGCTGCATGGGCACAATTTGAGCAATATAATTTATAATCAGTGAAGCTAATCATCCTTATCCCCCCTTTACACAGTCCTTTCTTCCCCAAGGACAGATAAAAGTCATCTTCCAGTGGCTTTTGGGACATTCCTCTGTGAGCCAGTTCAATAAACAAAAAGAGGTTCCAACACCTGGACTGAATTATTTCAACAATTTTCAAACTGTTCTGAAAATAGGAAAGACAAAATGTAGTAAATTGGTATTTCTACAGAGATCTTGTTTTTTAATGCTATTAGAAGTCTGCCCCTTGTATCATATTCTCTCTAATCATAGCCATACTGCATATACTCTAACACCAGCATTCAGCTTGCTTGTGTAAGCTATGTCCTCAAAGTATTTTATGAAAAGGAAAAAAGAAACAACAAAAACCACTCACAAAATGCTGTGGCTTTTCTGACAGCAACAGGAAGGCAGGAAGGTGTTTTACAAGGCAGTTTTTATTCTTCTGTCTTTCCATAATATGCCTCCATAGCGTCACCCATCTGGCCCAGAGCCATGCAGCCACCGCAGCTGTTTTCTGCTTCCTGAACTGCTGCTTTAAGATTCCAAACTACGACAAAAGAACCACTCTACCACTTCTGTTTTATAAAGTGGTATTCTATTGGCCTGATCTAAATTAGGAGGTTGGTTCACACTCCACTGAGCTTATCCACACTGATCAGATTCTGATGGAAAACTGATGCCGTGCTGCGTGAAGTAGTTGACCTTGGGCAGATCCCTTGGTGTTAATAAACAGTAATTACCTAATGCTGGTATCCCTAATTCTTCACGTTGTGATGCTTCAACCTTTTAGCAACAAAGAACAGAAACTTCAAATAATTCATGAGACCAAAGTGCAAAATCTCACTTCTCCAAAGTCCCTCTAAGTCCCATTTTAGGGACTGGGTGCTCTCTTCCTTACCCTGACTCTAAGACAAAACCTGTAAACACCATTAAATAATAAAAGTCCAAACAGAATTAAAAAATCTGGTTAAGTATGATTTAAGGTAAGGAATTCTAGATGCCAGCTCTGCACAGAAACAGGATCATTTCTATCCATTTCCTTTGCAATGGCAGCTGCCTCTTAAGTGACTTTATGCTTGGTACAAAAGAGCACGGAAGAGTGACAGCAGGTCAGTTCTAATAGCCTGGACTGAACTACTGCTTCATGCTGACAAAAGCAGATCCTACGGGGAAAGTAGTGAGGCAGAAGGAGCGAAGTAGAAATATATAACAATGTGCTCCAGCTACTGGAAATCCTGAAAATGCACTGCATCGGGTCACAACAAAGGTCAGTTTTGTTTTATTTTTTCTGACAAGACTCCAGTAGGAAAAAGGAAACAGAAGAGTGCGTAAGAATGAAGCACTCCCAGGTTGTTAATCTCTCTATATATTTTACAGCCATAGGTAGTCAGTCATGTAGGGTATTTCTGAGTGGAGACCAAATTTAAGCTAACATTTGATTAACTATCACCTTCTACATACAAGTCTTTTTAACTCTCTGACTCTGAAAAAAGTCCCACAGCAATGAGTTCCATTACTAGACTATGCAGTGTAGTGAATTCATTGAAATTGGCTGCCTGATCACTTCCTTGACTGCTTAATTCTTACAAGCTGCCAAACATTCCAGTTTGACTAAACGATCTTTGAAGGCCCTTTCCAACTGAATTATCCTATTCTAATCTTTATTCCCAAATCAAAGCCGTAGATTGTCAACCAGGTCCTCTGCTGTGTTTTGGTTTTCTAATTTTTTTTAAAAAACATCATTGAAGAATACTTGAGAAGTAGGCAAACCCTGTTTCTTGTGGCTTTTTCATGCAGAAAAATCTTCCAAAATCTTTTTTTTTTATAATATTGATTATATTAAATTATTATTTTCATTTCTGAACTTCTTTGAAATTATTAACAGAAGACCCTAGAACAACTATCTGAATGCTGCTGTGTATATGCTTAAAGGGTGTATGTAGTTGTGTTTGGTTTGTTTGCACATGCTAAAACAGTTACATATCTGAATGTAAATTGGCATTAACCAAAAATATGTAATGGTATACTTAGATTTATATTTTCTATATTTGGAAGAAAACCAAGTCCTGATGAGTAACAGGAAGAGCTGAAAATAGAAACAGAGGCCAGATGGTCTCTTCTTTCAAGTGTGAAAGTGTACATGTGTCTTATATTGTGAGTCCTAAAAATGAGAAGTCTGACTATAGAAAGTGGCTGACATGGAAAGGTTATTACCATCATCATGTATCCGAGGTTTGGGGAGTGATCATTGATGCAGGTCTTTGTACTGATCCTGGTGCTTCCATGATGCTCTTTAGCCTTAGTCATGAGAAGACTAGAACCCTACACAGATTTAAGCAGGATATCCTTTTTAGAAGATTTGAACAGCTTTCAGTGCAAAATAGGTGCCAACACACTTGGCTTAGACCGTGATAGTTCCAAGGACAAATTAAATCTGTTTTCCAGGCACACAGGGATCTTTTTGGCCTTTGGGTTTTAGCAGCAGATTCAGATACCTAAGAATATAGACAGGACTGAGCTATGCTCAGTACTTGTTAAGCACACTAGATACAACTACATTTATAAATCAATGCATAAACATAATTAACGTGTCAGGCATCTAAACTGCAGCCAGGAAAAGAAGTGCAATATAAGCTCTTACCATAGCAGAAGACTTCAAATATCAGATTAGAGTATACTACAATATATGAACCCACCCACTTTTAAAGTATATGGCTTATTCTCTTTTTTAACTATATGGAGACTTGATTTTAAGAGGATCACCACATTACTTTTAACTTGCATCTCATACAACGCTTATATTGCATATGACTATATAATGCTGTAAAATGTACAACAAATGACTCAAATGGTACATAAAACAGGAGAACATCATCTCAATATCCTTCTGGAGAACAGACAGAGGTATACTCTAAAATGATTTCACAGACCGTGTTTATATATAACAGCAATTTATTATATTACTGCATGAAGTGTTAAAAGACTAGTACAATGGTTAAAGCTGAAATACAACCCCATTCAGAGAAGCCAGTGCAACAATCATGTAACACTGAAGTACTACTACAGCACTGTTTCCAAACAGACAATAAACAGACTAATAAAGAATCTGAGGTGTTAACAGTGACCCTAAGAGGAAGTCCTCTTAGGAAAACTCCTTTAATGAAAGATTTTACTCCCAGGATTCAGGTTGAGATACTACCTGCAAGAAGTATTCTCACAGGTATTTATCTGGATTTAAGTATAGAAACACACTACTTTTGTAAAAAGCTGCCTCTAAGGCAAAAGAGGGAGCTGTGGAGGAGACAGAGAGAGAGAAGAGAGACAAAGAGATCAAAAAATAAGATGTTCAAGGGGAAGGGTAGAACTGAAACATGATTTTCTGTGTCTTCAACACCGAGAAAAACCTGTATTACAGACAACTTGTACCACTTTACAAAATGTACACCATATATATTATATATACACATATAAAACACTATTACTTCAATCGCTAAGTTCTTCTTCGTCACTGAAATAAGCACTTTTCTTAATCCGTGGACGTTTTGAGTCATCTGAAATTGAAGATTCCCCTGCAGTCTGTGTCCACCTTTGTTGCTCTTCCTCAATTTTGGCTTGCTACAATGGAAGAAGCAGTATTAGCTAGTATTAAGACAAAATTGAGACGCATTACAAATAATAATGCTAATTATTAATAGGCAAGGCGTTATTTAGCAAGTTAAAGAATTTAGAGGATTTATCTCAATTTCCAGATAAATTGTGTTATGAATACATTTCAGAAAACACTTCTGAAAGTAGTTATCACATTCAAACAGTAGGAGTGCTCTGCACCAATGCAGATGGAGTACTCTCTGTTTTCAAAGAGAGGACCTATATGAATACAGTGAACTTCCAGAGCTATAGAGCAACTGAGATTTGAAGCCAGGGATGAACACTGCATTTGAGCCTGATGTTGAGTCAGATTTGTTCCACGAACATCTCTATCTGTTGCCTTTTCTAGTCATTCATTCAGGGAATTCAATTCTTCACAGATACGAAAGCAATTCAGCTAAAGGTTAAAATAGATGTTTCCTATTTTTATTAGAAAACATACTATCCTGGTTGAATTCTTTGGATTGAGAGAAATAGAAATATTGTCTGGTTTCTTTACGCTTACTGGCTTTATATGTAACCGTGGGGGGTTTTTCGGGATGTAAGTGGGGGTATAATTGTGCATATCTGCACAATTTTTTTCAGACTATGTCCTGTAAATCTGTTGCACATCAGCAAAGTCATATTTGGGACAAAGTTATCTTAAAAAAAGTCTGAGGACTTTTTTGGGCAGTGGGGTTACACAGGGGACAGCTGGGGACTGGAAAGTCATGACATCTGAACACCAGTTCAGGCTTCCACTGTTTAGTGAAGTAAGAGCCTGTAAGGAAGTATCAAAGACAGATAATCTGACAGCTGTATTACTATCTATGTAACAAAACCTGCTATAAATATGTTTTGAGAGGAAAGCTCTATTAGATAAAGCAATGCATGTATCTAGTACAGCTAAAAGGAGGAGGCAGAGTTCCATTTAGAAATAAATATGCAACACTTCAACTTTGTACCTGAACAGCTATAGCCTGGCTGAGGCTGTCTAGAGCAGGATCTTCTCCTTCCTCTTCACTTTCTTCTTCTTCTTCACTTCATTGTGCAGAGAGAGAAAAATACAGAGATCTTTAAGTGTTCCATATGAAAAAGCTGCTTGAACAAAGTAGTAACTTGTAAGTAAATGTACATACATTTCTTCTGGTTCAACAACTTTCTTTCTCTTCTTCTTTTCTTTTTTCTTTGGTGGCTCCCGCTCTCCCAGCATATTTTTAGGACAAGCATAACTTAAGTGTCCTGCTTCCTTGTAGGAAAAGAAATATTAATTAACAAAAATCATTACCAACCACTACATGTTGAAACATATAATGAGGGAAGTTAATGGAAGACAGTTCACAGGGGAAAAAAAATTGAAGCAATTAATAAGATAAATGGAATGCTGAATTAGCACACAGAAGACCAACTCTTTATAAGCTTGCCATGGAAACAAAGAGATCGGTGGTGATATGCATGTTTAATTGCAAATTCAGAACTATGTGTGAGCCAGATTAACTTTAGCTGCTGCGGCAACATCATAACACAGGACAGCATGGTTTATAATCATGATGAGATACAAACTTGAGCGTTAACAGTTTAAGAAATATGAGTGAGTCGACATTTTTGGTCTCAAAAATGTTACAAATAAGAATATTTTGAAGTAAAGATTAGGAGCTGTTCCTTCTCATAAAACATTATTATAATGATGCTTTGTCTTGCTCATCAGCATGTTAAGCAGTTGTTGTAAGCACATTTTTCCCCCACCCCTCGAAAATCCCCCAAAAGGTTTTGTCATTCTGGACAATGGTAAAACTGCTATGCAAATTGATAACAACAGCAAACATATTTTAACACCATAGTATTATTACTGCTGAAAGTGAGGAAATAAGCTGAAAGTCAAAATATGGAATATGTTGCTTTATTTTTGGTTTTACTCACCCCACATTCATAACATTTTGACTTATCAAAGTAGTTCCGTCTGCGAATGAATTCTGCTGCTCTTCCATTATCAATGGCAATACTTGCTTTTATTACTCTTCCAAACAGCTACAGCAAATAGGAGAAAAAAGTAAATTTTTAGAAGTGCAAACCCTACCCTTCCACCATAACAACTTTCCATAACTTACCTGCTTGTTATTGAGTGCCCGGGAACAGTTTTGTGCAGATTCTTTATCCAAAAACAAAATAAAGGCAACTCCTTTGCTCTTCCTGGTGTCTTTGTCTTTCATAATAGTAACTCTGAAAACATATAGCCACATTATTGATATGCCAGAATTGTTTCAGAGACAATTTTTTCCAGAAGATCTCAACAGGATCTTAGCTTAGCCAGGCAGCAAAAAGGAAAAAAAAGCATACATAAAAATAGAAAGATTAAATTCAAAGGGACAGCTAACCACACTTCGTGCTTGCAGGTACATTGGAGACAATTTGAAAATAGTCTGAGGAGTCTCTCCACATCATTCTAGTCCACTACCATGCCTTATTCTCCTGAATGGCTTCAGAATGAAGAACGTACGCTTTAGATTTACAGACGGTGTAACTGGAGGGAATTATACATACTGGAGGTGAAATTAAAATTCAGGAGTAATCTTGATCATAGCTATAATTGCTGAAAAAGCAGTGTATTGAACTGCATCCAAACAGTATATATTTTTGCAGCCAAAAATAATATATAGGTATTATATATTTTAAGCAGCCAAACAGATACACAATGGAAAATAATAAGCATTTTACAGTATTTTTCTACAAGTTTCTCCAACTGGAATCCAGGCAAGTTATGGATACATGTGTTAATTTACATGACACAAAGCCAAAACTTCAGTTTGACACTGGAAACTGTAACAGAGATGGTAGCAAATTTAAGACTTTTTCCCAGCAAACACAAAGAAAAAGAATGCAAACCACCCAACCTTGATTCTTTTGCTCTTATGTCAATTGTTTTTAGTCCTGAAAAACATCAATGGGCAACAGGATGGCAGTCTGCATGTATGTAAAAATAGATATTCTGAGATAAAAGAATGAACTCCTGCCTGTGTCTCACTTAGCAGGTAGAACAAGGATCAGCCATAAGGCAATATAAAATCGTAAGAGGTAGTAACACCAACAAATAATGTAAATCCAAGCAAACCAACCAACCAATGAACTCTCAACAGATCAAAAACAGAAAGCCTACTAGAAAAAAGTATAACAGATGAACATAGTAAAAACTGTAAGACAAAAGCTCAGTAAAATCACTCAATCTTCCCCCAAATTCAGGTATAGACAGATAGAGCATGGAACATGTTTTGTATCAAAGCCTCTTTGACAAGGATGCACCCAACAGTGTGTTGAAGAGTCAATAAAACTGAGTTTAGACCAATTCTATTCATTCTTTTGACAAGACATTCTCCCAAGAGTTCCAGTGGAACCCCAAAATGACTGTCAGACTTCTGATTGGGTTGTTAATGCAGCAATTAATCATACAATGCATCCTTTACTAAGCCAGCAGCTTCTTGGAACCCTAGGAAGTTTGACTTCTGAAAAAATTGAGCTGAACTCATAATCATCAGTATATAGTGAGGTGAAAAGTGTAGTAAGAAAGAGAAGTCAGTATGATTTTTCTGAGTCAAGTCACACCTCAAAAAAAACCAATTAAAGCTTCTTCAATTAAGTTAGAACTGATTCAATTGAAACTATAAAACTTTCTGTGAAATAGAGTGCTTAATGTCCCTGAGCAAAGACTCTCCAGAAAACAAGCTAACTTTTGCAAAGTCTTTTCTTGGGAATTAATAATTAGCTACAAAAAGGAAACTAACACTAACATGGATCACTTTCATCGTGAAGCTGAAAAGCCAGTAAAACCCCATTCTATCTGCACTGTTGAGAGTCAGGTCAGCTTTCAAAAGGACAGAGTTAGGTAGCAAATTTTGATAAACACAGAGTTGTTCCACAGAAGTATTTTACACATGCTATTCTGTGAGTCTGCATTTAGTTTTATTTCTGACAGTAAATAGGCAAAACAACAGGAAACATTAGTGGTATTAAGAAGTGATTCTTTTTTGGTGAAGTAATACACAGGCGAGGAAAACAGAAACCATGCAAACAGAGCTATGAGTTCTAAGTTACTCAGTTTCTCAAATAATGCAGAACAGGATTTCTTCAGTACAGGCGTCTGAAAACACCATTTCTGTGGCATATGTTAGGCAAAACCACAAGAAACTATTAACAGAAAAGAGAAAGCAGGCTGCTATAGAACCTTTAAAATAAGCATTGTATTATATAATCATTACTTCATGAAGTTAAGTATCCAAACAAATTCAAAAGCCACAGTAGAAGACCCAACACACACAAACCACATACATAATTTTAGATTGTGGAACTCCTTACCAAAGGATAGCAGGGAGGTAAGAAGTGACAAATTTATGACGAACAGGTTCATCAATACTTATTAAACACCAATGTTACTACAACAGTTCTTTTCTAAGTCAGTTGTTCAGCAATCAACTAAAACAAGTCAAGTACCCCGAACATGGAAAGAAAGACTGAAGCTGCCCAGTTGCACTGATCACTGCACGTCTGCCAGAACCCTACATAAGGGCTTTCCTCTCCTGTATGTTTGTCTAACAGCCTGATTGGCATTTCCTACTATTTTGTCCACCGAAACACACTGCTGAGACTTCACAAACTTCGAACTGCTCTATATATGAGAAATGATTACAGCAGCCAATGAATGTTACGAAGACAGGCTGAGGGAGCTGGGCTTGTTCAGCCTGGTGAAAAGGTGGTTGCAGGGTGACATCATTGCAGCCTTTCAGTATCTAAAGGGAGCCTACAAACAGGAGGGGAATCAACTCTTTGAAAGGGTAGGTAACAGCAGGACAAGGTAAATGGTTTTAAGTTGAGGGAGGGAAGATTTAGGTTGGATGTCAGGGGGAAGTTCTTTACAGAGAGTGGTGAGGTACTGGAACAGGCTGCCCAGAGAGGTTATGGATGCCCCATCCATCCCTGGAGGTGTTCAGTGCCAGACTGGATGGGGCCCTGGGCAGCCTGGTCTAGCATTAAATGTGGAGGTTGGTGGCCCTGCATGTGGCAGGGGGGTTGGAGATTCATCATCCTTGAGGTCCCTTCCAACCCTGGCCATTCTGTGATTCTGTGTGTGAATGTTAGAGCAGATATTTGACTACACAGAGTTGAAAACTCAAATCTAGTTTTGTTATTCTGATCAGTTAAAAACAGAGCATACAAACCCAGCAAGTTTCTTATCATGGCATTTATTTCTATTATTTGAACATGGAGACAGGTATTCCCAAATCTTATTTGTGAATGTGGCACATATAAAGAGCTGTTATCATGCAGCCTTACGTCTAATCTTAAACAGTGTCAATAGCAAATCAACCTAGAACCACAGAGGAATTGTACACTGCAGTTGTGGGAGCTGGTTGTAATAACTGCGACACCTAGCTCACACATGTGGAAGCTTCCACTCCTACAGATCTCAACCTGGCAGCACTTACCAGAAGAATACTGTTTTAGTTACTTTAGAGAAATGACTGCTGCTATATATCAACATTCTACTTGCTCTTGAGAAGTGGTAACCAACAGTACTTGCCTCCAACGCAGATACTCTTACAGTGTATGTGCAAAAACTCCCAGTTATTAAATTTACACTTTATTAAAAATGAACAGGAATTCAATACAGTTAGACATTTAATGCTTAAGCTATAAAGAGCACAATAAATATTGTAAGATCTACAAAAGTAACAGGCTATGATCAGGTCACTTACTTGACAACTTTTCCATACTTGGAAAAAATCTGAAATACAGAACAAAATAAAAAGATTAACTACAGACAATTACATTTAATTATTAATAAATTTATTGAGATAAACTTTTCAATATCAATATTGCATTTATACTCAAAATTGTTGTCACTAAGTTTAGACTAAGCAACATAGCTCTTGCAAACTTACCCTATATAGATCATTGTTTGTCAAAGCAAAGGGTAAATTGGACACGTAGACTGTGCTTTTGCTTGGTGCCAACCCTCCACTCATTTTCCTGATGAAAGAAGAAAGAAAAATGGATTAAACTGTATTCAAGATGCAAGCAATTAAAAAAGCGCAACAAAACAGTTGTAAGACTTTCCATTTTTTTTCCAAATTGTTTTTCAAACACAGCTGGCTGTGATAAAAATGCAAGAAAGCACAGCTTTCATTTCCCTTTCATCATTTTTACATGAAATCCATGTTCGCCCTTATATTCTTCCCCCTCCTTTTGCTCTAAAGCATATTTTTTCCTCTACCAGTCAACCAGTAACTGACAAGTTAGTGTACTAAGGCTCTCTCTACCTATTAAACATTCTGGCCAATATGTGAAATTAATAACCTTCATTCAAGTACCACCATGATCTGACTCTCTTCACTAGTTCCAGCTCAGCTGGATTCAACATTGACTAAACTACATTTGGTTAAGGAAAAAAGGAAAAGCTTTCCTAAAGCAGAGTCCTAACTATTGGGAAGAAAGAAAATAAACTGCATTGGCTTTAAAAAGCATATATCAGCTGTCAAGACTGCATGCATTTCCTCCTGAATTCATTACTTGTGCTTCTATACTATGCTACTCTAGAATTGTAGATTTCCAGAGCGGGTTACGGGCAGCATCTTCCTGAGACACCTCTCCTGATTAAGCAGTTTTATACCAGCAGGAATCATGGAAATCCCACAGACATTTTCTATCCTAACCTCTTTTAAGTTATGGATGCTGAGTACCAAACCCTATGCCTAGAAATAATGAGATAATTTTATAAGATTTTCAACATGCTGCATGGCCAGCAAGGTGAGAACGCGACTGTCTGTCTGTCTCTGCTGTGCCCTTGTGAGGCCCCATCTGAGTACTGTGCTTAGGCTGGGTTCCCCAGCACAAGGATGCAGAGCTACTGCAGCAGGTCCAAAGGAGGTTCAGGAAGATGATCGTAGGGCTGGAGCAGCTCTCCTATGAAGAAAGGCTGAGGGAGCTGGGCTTGTTCTGCTTGGAGAAGAGAAGGCTCCAGAGGGATTCTACTGAGGCCTTACAGTATTTGAGAGGTGCTTATAAATAGGAGTGAGACTGACATGTTACACAGGCAGACAGTGATAGGACAAAGAAGAAATTCTTTACTTGGAGGGCAGTGAGGCACTGGCACATCTGCCCAGAGAAGCTGAGGATGCCCCATCCCTGGAGGTGTTCAAGGCCAGGCTGGATGAGGCCCTGGCAAATCTGATACAGATGTGGGTGGCAGCTCCGCCCAGGGCACGGGGTTGGAACTGGATGGTCTCTTTCAAGCTATTCCATTCCAACCCAAGCCATTCTATGACTGTATCACCCCATCCTATCTTCTAACTACACACACGTTATCTTACACAAAGCAATGAATGACTGAATTAACTTTAAAAAGAGCAGACTGGGGTTTTCCTCATGTAAAGACTTTCCCCAAAATTTTAAGTGGCACCAAAGTCTGTGGAAAGCTCTTCTTGCTTCAGATCCAATCAGTAGATAGGATTTTGGTCCAAATGAGTAAAATGCAAGATCAGAATAAAAGACACCAAGGAACATAGCAACAAAAAAATTCCCTACACAGCCCTATTAATACCTACTTATCCTATTTCCTGCAGCCTTATTCCCTCTTCTTGGTAGCTCTGATTCCTAGCTGCCTGCTGTACTGAGATCAAGCCGTTTCTATAAGACCAATTCATTTTAAAATGCAGATGAAAGCTGATGAAAGGATGAAAGAAACCGAATAAATCAATATCCATCACAGAACACATACAGCATGTTAAAGGACTTTCTGCATAGGGAGTTTGATTAAATTAAAGTGTCAGTTGCCAACAAAGTAACTAATGTCAGACTCTAATCCATCTTTGGTTATTTTCTAGCGTTTCAACATTTAGTAATCGAAGATACAACAGTCCTAGCAGAAACCTGTTATCTAACTATTTTGTTTCTCTTTTCTGACAAGCTCCATGCATCACAACTCATTTAAGCATCGGTTTCTAAGTGACTGAATTTTGAGTTTTTCCACATTCAGAGACTGTTTTTCTTGGCACCAGTGGAAATGGCAACATAAAGGTTAAGCAAACAAAACCAGAATAAATTTGCAAGAAAGGCCACGCATTGCATCTGGTGTTATGCAGCCTTGATTTATTGTCCCAAATTCTTTGCTGCTTGGCATTAGTATCCTTGACAAGCCTAATGAGACCCTGCACCACACCACACAAATAGGTGGCCCAAAGTGCAGTTATCCAGTTAGGCAGCTCAATGCAAAGGACACGGTAAGCACTCCCTCAGAGCTGCATTATGGTGTATCACCAGTGCAATATTTTGTAACAGCAGATGTGAACCTCATGTGGCTGTAGATAGCAATTTACCCTGCCTAAAATGACAGAAGCTGGAGCACCTTCTAGCTGGAGATCAAGCAGGATGTGCATCAATGAACAGATGCCAGTAAGACTAGTGTGACTGGGCTCCAGTCAGCTTGCATATCTCACAGCACTGCTGTGCAAGCATCCAAAAAGAAAGCAATATGTCATATGAAGATTACTACAAGCCTAATTGCTCGGCCAATACAAAATTACTATCAACACAAGCTAGAAAATCACACTTCCTAGCTTTGCACTGCTTATTCCAGGTGCAAAGTGAAAAAGTTGCAGCCTGCTAGCCAGGTAAGGCTTAGCTTTGTTTCCAGTTCCCCAGAAAAATATAAGTGAATCAGTGTTGTAGTTCTGACTGCCTACATAATAGTATTGTTCAGAGCTATGGTGCTAGTATTTCAGTCATCTTACCTTCAACACACAACAGTTTTAATAAACCAAGAAGCAACCATAAGGCTACAGTGCCATTCCCATTTTCCAATTGGCAAAGTTTCAAATCCACAACTTCAGGATCTGCAGAACAGCATCCTGTTCCAAATACTAAGGGCCACTGGGATGGTTTATAATAATGAATTTACAAAAAAATCAATCTTTCCAGAAGCTTATTAAAAATGCAGATTTATTGTTATCTATTGTGAATACAATGGTATAAATGCAATTCTAGACCCAACTACTACCACAGTTCCTCCCACCCCTATAAACCCTAACAAAAAGATCTACCTTTTTAAAAACAATCAAAACAAAAATTACCTCCAAGCCACTGTTGGGATATGAAGAATAGATTTTTGTTTTTTCTACTAATAGACACCAATCATGATATAGCAGCTTCATATTTACGTATATGATGCTTTCCAGTACGTGAGTGGTAAGTGTAAAAAATAGCCATTTTTTGTTTGAAGCTAAACTCCCCAGATTATAAACTCTTCCATTACAAGGCACAGAGTCCTTTTACTTCAGGAACTCTTTAACACCATAAACAGTCCAATTAAGTTCAACATATTTTTATTACATTCTTTCTCCTTCATCACCAGTCTGTCTACCCTATAAGATTTCACTTCACAGGCTAACATGAAAAAAAAGAAAAATTAAATATGAAAATGAAAACAAGCATTTGAGCTTTCTAGTTGCCATAGGACTCACCTGGGAGTTACGCATAATCTGGCTTCTATACCCTGCTACAGCAAATGGAAACATCTCTATTTTTATAATGAATGCTTTTATGTGGCTTCCCCATTCTGCAAGGTGCTACTTGGACACATAACTTTAACGCATCTGCTGGAAGCCAGTACATTATCTCCGTGGGGTTGAGCAGAACTCCCATTAACGTAACAGCCTCTCTGCAATATTAATGCTTTCTTCATTTATTATTTCCACATACTAACTTTTGGGATGGAGATATCTGTCACCAGCATGACTTCTTGAATTCAACCTTTTTGGTCTTTTCCAGCAACACAAAGAAGCCATTCTTTGATGAGAACCATCTGTTAGTAATGATGCAGTGTCCTGCAAAATACACTGATTACAGAAGCATGCTTTGCTTGAATCCAAGATACTCAATGCCACGTCTGTCACTCACATTGAGAACGTCAGAAAAAAAAGACAATGATTCATTTCAGTAATTGGTTTTCCTACACTGTCCCAGGACAGAAAAGAAGGACATCACCAAAACAGTTCAGATGGCTCTGAAGCATCAAGCGACATTTGAAATCACCAATATTTTGATACCTTACAAAACCAACAAAATTGCAACTTATACATAAATGCTTTGCTTGTTTTAAATACACAGCAGTGAGGTCAGAACTGTGACTTAATGAATTAAAGACATACAAATATTTGTGGATAAACCACTCAGTCTAGACATGCTCACTCAGGCCTAACTTCTATCTCAACACTTAAAATGCCACATTTTATTTCTAATTTAATCACATTAACAGAGCTTAGTGCCAAATCAACAAGCTATCCGTTACGACAATAAGCTGTCTCCAGCTTATACCCAAATCCCAGAACTCTTGAATGGCTTGGGTTGGAAGGGACCTTCAAGACTCCCTCATTCCAATCCCTGTGCCGTGGGCAGTTACCACCCAGCAGCTCAGGCTGCCCAGAGCCTCCAGAGCTGGGATACCCACCGCCTATCAGGGCAGCACATACCAGTGCCTCACCGCTTCTCGGGGACAAATTTCCCCTGACACCTCATCTAAGTCTCCTCTTGTTTAGTTTAAAACTGCTCCCCTTGTCCAATCACTGTCTGCCTGTGTAAAAAGCTTATTTTCCCTCATGCTCTCTTGAAGTACCGGAGGGCCTCGCTGAGGTCTCCCCGGAGCCTTCTCTTCTCCAGGCTGAACAAGCCCAGCTTCCTCAGCCTTCCTTTCACAGGAGAGCTGCTCCAGCCCCCTGACTGCCTCTGGACCCACATCTTTCTGGTGCTGGGGACCCAGGCCTGGATGTGGTTCTCCAGCTGGGGCTTCACGTGGGCAGAGCACAGAATGGCACAGAATCGCAGGATGGCCAGGGTTGGAAGGGACCCCGTGGATCACAAGTCTCCAACCCCCCCTGCCACACGCAGGGCCACCAACCTCCACATTTAATATCAGACCGGGCATCAGAGCAGAGGGGAACGAGCAGCTCCCTCGCCCTGCTGGCCGCCCCACTTCGGTGCCGCCCGGCGTACGATGGCCAAACCGACACCGGAGTGGAGAGCAGCAGCCCGTCAGAAAACTTGCACCGCGCACCGCTCAGCCTTCACCCTCACTGCCCGGCCGCCCGCCGAGCCCCGCGCAGCGCCATCGCCGCCCCACACGCCGCACTCAGGAGGGGAGCGCAGCGCAGCGCGGCGCCCAGCCGCGACCCACGCGCAGCCGCCTCCCCCCGGCCCCGCCGCGGCCCTACCCGGCACAGCGGCGCTCAACGCGCGCTGGCGCCCATGCTGCGACACAGCGGCCCGGCCCGGCCCAGGCCCGCTCTTCCGCTGACGCGCAACGACTCGCGCCGAGCCTTGCGAGCGAGCCGGGCGCTTCCGTTAACGCCCGAACGGCGCCGGAAGCGGGGCTGCGGAGCGGGACGCGGTGGAGGTGAGGGCGGCGTTGCTCCGATCGGTGGGGCTGCGGCGCAAGGCGGGCAGGCGGCACCTACCCGGGGTCCCGGGGATCTCCGGCCTTGGGCGTGGGGAGCGCGGGGACAGAGAGGCGGGGAGGGGAAGGGGAGGGGAGGAGAAGGGGAGGGCGGCTGCCGCTGCTGCTCGGCACGGGCGGCGTCGGCTGCCTGAGTGAGCCTGGGAAGCAGGAGGTACAAACCTCACTTCTGAAACTTCGTTTTCATTCTTTAAGCCCGCGTGTAACGAGATGTTTTCGTTCTCAGCTTAATCGTTTCGTTCTGACAGGAGGAGCTGTGGTTCTGTGTAGTTACACGAGTTAGCTCTCGGAGGCGGTGCGGAGCCCATTGCAGGTGCCCTCAGTGCAGCTCCTTGTGGTGCAGGGCAGTGCGTGGCTGCTTCTGCAGGGCGCCCTGAGACCCACGTCAGCTCTCCGACTTCCCTGGATGTCCTAAAATGCGTCTTGATGCTCAGCTTAACAGTGCCGTGTCCTGCAACTCACTCGGGGTCTTTGCACGAGGGCTGTTCCAAAAGTACACCTCCTTTCTTACCATGTTGGTCCACAACATCAGTAGAGGCTGAGCCTTCCCACCAATATTCCGTTATGTTTTGTTGCCGTGCAAGTGATGGCAGTCTGACACAATGGTGTCTCACATGGAAGTTCATACAAAGCAAAGGTGTGTGATTGAATTCCTCCATGTAGAAAAGAATTGTGGCCGTTGCCACTCATCAACGCTTGCTGAATGTTTCTGGAGACCAACCAGTGGACATCAGCACAGTAAGGTGCTGTATTTCAGGAGTGGTGACAGCAACAGTGGGTCATCTTCAGTGGTGCCTGTTTTTGTGAAGGCAGCATGCAGGCTCTTGTTCGTGGCTGGCAAAAATGCACAGCTAATCATGGTGACTACATTCAAAAGTAGTGTTTTGTAGCTTAGAATTTCCTCTAACAGTGTTATTGTGCTCTTTGTATCTGTTGTAGTTTCTGTGGAAATAAATGCGAGGCATTACTTTGGTAGCAACCTCCGTGTTTCAGTACATGAAGTCTGCTCTCTGACAGCATCGGAGTAGGCTCTTTGCGCTAGGTTAGATTGTGATATAAAGTGTTGTGATTAGTTTTTCAATGTAGGTATTTGGGACTTCAAGAGAGCAAAGAATCTGTAGGAAGGATATAAAGAGATCTGGAAGTGCTGAGTAAGAGTTGGAGGTATTAATTCCTCTTGCTGAAATACTCAGCATTTCTTGGTACCTTCAAGCGTAAATGCTGAAAGCATTGCAATTTTGACCTGTTATGACAATGACATGGCGAGCTGACATATTTTGTTGTCCAGCTGTTCATGCTGCAGGATGGAAAGGCACTGCAGAGGTGGTGTTCTGTGCAGATGTTGTATTAACACCAGTAGTGGAGCAGTACCATTGCAGCTTGGCGGGATATTCTTTTCACGGCATTGATAATGATGAAGGATGGGGTATGGGTAACTGTGGGTTTTTACAGAAAGATGTAAAGATTAATGTTAATATTAGCTCCCAAGGCATTCTCTCCATCCCTATTAGGAAGAGATGGATTCTTTCTTGTCAACGGTTTATGGGCTGGTCCGGCCCAGTTCCGTGACCAGCAGGGCGGAGGGATCTGCGGATCCGCGCCTCTGGGAAAGGGGAAGCAGGGGACCCCAAAACACCTGAAAACAACAGCACTGATCTGAGGTGGAACAAATGATTTTACTAAATATAGTATTAGTAAAATACAATGAGAGAGAGAGAGAGAGTCTGTTTGAATTGTATAGACCTCACCACAATGCTGGGGTGAGAAGTGCAGTCCAGTTGAGTGACTGAAGTGCAGACGGCGAAGTGCAGATGGCGAAGCGCAGGCGGCGGAGTGCAGACAGCGAAGTGCAGGCGAAGAAGAAGGATCAGGTGACCTTGCTTGGAGTTATATCCCCTTGCTGACCGCAAAGTCTCCTGGGGAAACGTAGCTCCTCTCCGACGGACGAACACCCAGCAGACACCAAACCCCACCCCCAATGCATCACATGATGTTATGGTGTGAAATACTGACGACCAAAAATCATAAAACCATGACATCTCTGCGTTTCTTTTCTGTGTGTTTTTTTTTTTTTTTTAAATCAATACTTTCCTCTCACAGTTCTGCTGCTTTGCGTTATAATGGAGAACTGTATCTGCTCGGTGTTCTCAGTCTGCCCCAAACTGCAGTTCATCCATTTTGCTTCCTGTCTAACTAGGAATGCCAGAGGGTATTTGAAGAATTGTCAAATCTGCATTCATGAAGTTGTTGGAGCAGGTCCAGAGGAGGGCCATAAAGATGATCAAAGAGTTGAAGCACCTCTTCTATGAGGGAAAGACGGAGGAGCTGGGGCTCTTCAGAGT
The DNA here is from genome assembly GCA_035772895.1 of Perdix hodgsoniae. Classification (NCBI taxonomy): domain Eukaryota; kingdom Metazoa; phylum Chordata; class Aves; order Galliformes; family Phasianidae; genus Perdix; species Perdix hodgsoniae. Next base: position 1,371,616 of record JAPSGF010000074.1, read on the forward strand.
GGAGAAGGCTCTGGGGAAACCTTATAGCAGCCTTCCAGTACCTGAAGGGGAACTACAGGAAAGCCGGGGAGGGACATTTTATAAGGGCAGGTAGCATCAGAAGGAGGGGAAATGGCTTTAAACTGGAAGAGGGTAGATTTAGACTAGATAGGAAGAAGCTTTTTACTGTGAGGGTGGTGAAGCACTGGAACAGTGCTGAAGCTGTGAATGCCCCCTCCCTGGAAGCACTCAAGTCCAGGCTGGATGGGGCTTTGAGCAATCTGGTCTAGTGAGAGGTATCCCTGCCTATAGCAGGGGAGTTGGAACTAGATGATTTTAAGGATCCCTTCCAATCCAACCCATTCTCTGATTCTCACTGCCGCAAGAAAAAGCTGCATGTTCAGTGTGTCTGTCCTCAAAGAAACAACAGCTGGCTGTTGTGAAATTGGCCATGAGGAGACCACAGTCTTCAGCATCTTTCCTGTAACTTATTTATACAGGATCATGGTGGGTTTTGTTTTTTTGTTTCTGTTTTTTTGTTTTCTTTTGTTTTTTTGAACTTTCCAAAACATAGGAGGGAGAAGATTAGTCCGTGTTTGTCAATTGTCAGAGTTTGTCACTGTAAGAGTACAAAGCCAGATATGTTGTAGCAGCAAGAATAATACAGCTGCCTTGCCTCTTGATTTAGAGCACGATCTTGGTTTTATGCTCTATTCACGTATGGCAAGATGTAGCCATCAGGACTAGAAAGCTGCATGTTTTTGGAGCAACAATATAGATTCTATAGAAGGTTGATGGCATACACTGAAATATTGCAAACCCTGGTGAAGTTGGTATTTCTAGCAGTGATTAAAATTAATGTCTCAAGAAAGTGTAAACAGACAAGAATGATGTGCAAAACATTGCAGAGTAATGGGGTGTTTTCACAAACGTCAGCTTTTTTTTAGCTTGTTAATGTCCCTTAGGAAGAAAGAAAAATTAACTGTTGATTGATGAAGAAAACTCACTTGTGTAGAAATCTGATATTTAAGCGACCCATGTAATCTTCATGATGAAGAAAACCTTTTAGTATTAGCTCTGCTATAGCAGTGCATAGCAAGATGCAGTCCTGTGATAAGTGGAGCCAAGCCAACCTTGGCAGCAGGCTGCCCCAGAGCAGCTTGTGCTGCATCCATACAATGGCTTCCGTATGCAGTGATGTAGCAGCGTTTGAGAAAATAAAGAACTTGCTATAGCAAAAACAGTCACCTTTGACAAAGATGAAAAAGAAAGCTATTTAAATTATTATTGTGGGTCATTACATTTCATGATAGTGAAGAAATATCAACTGTCTTCGATGTATGTGCCAGTAGAAGATGGTGTCAGTCACAGGGAAATTAAGGTATGAAACAAAAACAAGTATTTATTTTTAATCTTTGTTTTGAAACAAGATTGTCCTGAGAGTAGGTAATGAAGCACAGAAAGCTTGAGGTTTGCTACCGTGAAACCTTGTTAATAGAACCTTCTCAAATTGATTTGAAATGTTTTGGCACATCATCAATATTATTAAAGCTGTATTCTGATTAGGTCGCATTATTTAAGAAATTTTTGCTATGGAAACAGATGAGGTGTGTTCAGAATGCTGAGAAATGTGCTTTTCTCCCTTTCAGTATGTGTGTGTGTGTATACATATATTCTTGTATTTTGGGAAACATCCTCACTTTCACTGGTTCCATCTAAAAACTGTCCATTTAGTCCTCTATATAAAAGTTTTTGTTTTTTTTTCCCTTTTTTCTTGCCAGTGTTTTGGACAACATACTTGATAATTGGTTGTCTTATTAATTGTCACCATTTTCTTTCTAATTGAAAATCTTCTCACTTATGAGTTTTTTTTTCATCACTCTTTGCCTTTCCATTCTTTTTTCTTATTTATAAAATTGTGAATATTTTTTTTCCTTCAGTCCATTGGTGTTTGTCATACTATGTTCTACCTTTTTTCCATTTTTGGAGGGCCCAAGTACTAATAATTCTTACAAGTTTCAGTATTTTTCTAAAAGAATGATAGAAATGGAAGTGTGGTCTGTGCTATCTCATAATCTGTAATGGACATGTACTTAAATGTGGGTGACTGCTACCTGGAAAAAGGTCATAATAGGAAAACAAAGCTCTGTATTATTATTTTTTGTTTCAGAAAATATACCTACACTATTTTTTCATATAAAGGTTTTTGGTATTCTGAATTTAGCTGACATTCATATTCTTTCTGAGCTGAGTGTAGTGAATTACCCTGTACTAAGCCAAACAGATTAAGAGGGATGGGCAGCAAAGGGATTTAGATTTTAAATGTTTGGTTTACTTACAAAAATTTAATTTATGAGTTTATATGCATTTTTCATTAATTTCAGTGTTTTTTTTTTGTTTTTTTTTCTTCTCCAGGTAATGGGCCTTCAGAGGCAAAGTCTCTAAGATTAACAGAAAAGTGAGTATGCCAGTAATTGTTGTTTTTCAAAAGAATATATTGCTGACTTGGTGCTACCTCTGATTAGAGTTGATAAACTCCTTATCTTGTTGATTCTTGACAACTTGGATAATTGTCATTTTTATATAGCCTCAGAAATCTATCTCCAGGTATCTACTTTCAGAAAAGAAAAATAGCTAATGTTAATCTCTCCTGAAAATATCCTGCTATTTCTTCTTCCTGTAGGTTATTCTTAATTGCTAGAACCCATTGTGAATGGAAACTTTGAGAAATGTAATTCTAGCAATTTCATAATGATTTTCATCCACGTGTGTTTTACATTTTTTTGCCTATATAATCATCAGAAGGGTTTCAGCTCCTTGAATTTGTGCTAACACAGCATGACCAGAATCATTTAAAGTATTGGTTTATTTTCACCTGTTATTAATTTATTAATTTTGATTTTGGAAGTTACTATTTCTTTGAAAGAGGAATCTCCATGATCTGCTGACTCACAGTTTAAAACAAAAACTCTTCATGTGAAGAATGCATTTAATTCACGTATTCAGAACAGAGTTACCATGTTGTGCCTTATCCTGTTTCCAAAAGGCCAGGATGATAAAATAAAGGTTTTAAATAAGAAAGCATGAATTCTTCAATCTAATGAAGATGAGTTAAATTCAGTTTTAAAAAAAAGTTTCTTTAAAAAACAGCGATAACAAAATTACTGTAAGGTTTTTGTGTATGAATTTATTTCTACAATTGATAGTAGAGTATGTACAGATATCACTAGGACTGTTTATAGTATCTGTAAATCTTGGATTTATTCTGATTATACTGCACTAATATCCAGTTCTTACACATACTGTCAGTTATTTTATTTTTGAAAGTGAGTAACAAACTTAAGTATGAGTTTGCCACAGATCTCAGCTTTATTTAAAACCGTTTTCAGTTCTGTGTGTAAACTATCACTGCTTCAGCTTATGTTTCGTGATGGAGGATGCAAATGCTTTTTTCATGACTACAGCTTCTGACTATTTTAAACTATGTCTGTCATCACTGAGAGGAAGTTTATGTTGGTTGTTGGTACTGAAGAAGTTTTGAACAACACTGTTATCAGAACTTTTATTTCCAGTGTTTTTTTGCCTTAAATTAATTACTTACTTGTTAATTAGTTTATATCACTAGACAGATTTACTTTTATAAGCACATTTAAAAAAAAAAAGTGTACAGAACTTATGCGTAATACATTACCTTGGGGGAAGCCAAAGAACCTTTATTTCTATGCTTAGTATCCTCTCATCTATTCATAACAAGTTTGGTTTTGACTCATTGGTTTTTTATTGTCATCAGTGGCATATCGGAGAGATGAAATGTGGTCTGAAGGACGATATGACTATGAAAGACTTCCCAGAGAACGCCTTCCTCCAAGGTTTCATCCTGATGTATGTCTGTACTTTGTTTCTTTAGCGTTATACCACTCTACTGCACCTTCATACTGTGGCCTGTACCACAAGAGCAGGATTTTTGTCAGTCCTGAAGTTCCTGTTAAACCTTTACGTCATGGTTGTCCAACCTTTTGGCTCACCTGGTCCACGTTTACTGAAAAAGAAATTGCCATGGGCTGTATATAAAATATATAATGTAATGGTTACTGTTTAAGGTTTTTATAATTAAAATAAATTTTATATATATATATATAAAATATATGACTCTAAGGAAGGCAACAAAAACATAAAACTGGTGTGACGTTGGACTTTGTTTTTGTGAAACTGATGCATCAGTTTCTGGTTTGATGACAGGGGTTGCAGTTCTTAATGAGCTCTCAACGTGCTCATAAGAGATGATTGTTCTAATTTTACTCTTCCAGTTGTTCATCCTTGAAAATAGTTGTTCACAAGCGTATGTGGTGACAAAAAGTGATGACATGAATAAGGCATGATTGTGAAGTGAGGGATACTTTTCTCTAATATGTCTTAGGAAAGTCTGGCAAAGAGGTGTGATCAAATTTTTCTTTGAGCTGTGCATCTGATTACAACTCTATACCTTCCATTTGAAACTTTACAGGTGGTGTATTTATGTTGGCTGAAAATGAAGTCCCAAATATTAAAAAATAAATTTCAGAAATCTTGAAATCCATTCTCAATTTCCTTGATCAAAATGCAGAGCACAGCTGCATATTTTTCATTGTTCACGGGACTCTGTTTAGCCGTTGTATCAAAATGCATAAAATTATTTGCCATAACCCGTGCTTGCTATAATTTGTTTTGTTTTGAATGCTGTTATGATTTGAAATGCAGCACAGATAGTTGATTTTGATCTCAAAAGATGTGTGTTTAATTAAATGAGCAGTCAATTCCACCCAAAATGCTGAATCTGTAGCCATTTTGCATCTTTGTATTCTGGCATCAGTTTTCCTTCTCACTCTATAAATGACTTGATTTTACTTTACAAATTGTAAAAACTTTTAGCATTTTAGCTCAACTCAGCCATCTTATTTCAGAAAATAAGGAAAAAAATAACAATGTCCCCATAATTGACATCCATACTTTTAAGGAAATCCTGGAACTGGTGATGAGACTGGCTTGGACTATGAAATTCACAGCTTTGATGACATTGTAACATGTCATTGCATCTTATAATGGGTTTCAGTTTGAGTGTGTGTGTGTGATGGGTTTTAGTGCCTTCCCCAGTATTCTCTTGTTGCCTGTGTGGTTTGCAATTGACTAATGAAACACAGTACTGTGTGATTTTTAGCAGTATGAAAAGTTTATGATCCTGTGGGGCTGCATTACTAACTGTCTGTCCAGGGTTGCATGCATGGGTTGGACACGCCTGCTTTTACGTCTTCTTCTTTGTCTTAGTTTCAGTGGGACAATGTTGTTTTCTTCAGTGTCAGATATGATGCTATGCTTCAGTTCTAGAAGAAAAACAAAGTTGATAATGCTCCAATCTATATAGGTGCCTGTTAAGGCCACACTGAAGTCTGGTCTAGTATTAAATGTGGAGATCGGTGGCCCTGCCTGTGGTGGGGAGGGTTGGAGATTCATGATCCTTGAGGTCCCTTCCAACCCTGGCCATTCTGTGATTCTCTGTGAAGAGACCAAGGAGCTGGGAGGAACAGAATTAGGACAGCTGGCTGACTGAAGGGAATTTTCAGTGTAATTAAACATGTTCTTTCTAAAATCATTCGTGGAGAATCAGAGGTCCCACTGTATTGTCTTTTCCCCAGGAATTTTCTCGTATGTTCGCATGTCTCAAACCACTTCAGAGGTGGTAAAATGACTACTTAAAATGACTACTTTCAGTACCGTTCTTGTCACCAGTGTCGTTTTCTATTATGATACTTACATACTAACATACTTCTGAGTTCTCTCTCACGTTTTCAGCTTCTTTTCTAGAAGCATACTGCTGTAGATAACTAGTTGCATAGTCTTTTTGGTCAATTAATGCATTAGGGGCTGGCTATGCTGTGTTGGTTTTAACGCTTTTTACAGACAGCACAACAACATATGTACTTTTTCAGCAAGCTGGAAATCAGGTTGTGTTTGCTTATGTTGGCTTAAGTTGCTTCTCCAGTGTATGTATCAGCAATGAAATACAAGAAAAGCCAGAATGTGTCTTCACACTTTGTCTATTTGCTTTTTTTTTTTAAAATTAATTGATATTTGGCTTGACTAATGAATAGCTAATTGCTAACTGTTGCGGCAGCAACATTCCTGATTTTTTCTAGTCTTTCTAGCTCTACAGGGACTAAATTATGATGTATGTACTATGGAATTTTACTTTAAAAGTTTAAAAAGATAAGATGCATTCTTTTGCTTACACAGCTTATGTGGCGAAGTTTTTGTAGCCGGGGGCTTGAAGAGTTGGCCTTTATGAGAAGCTGCCCCATAGCGTGTTAGGCAAAGCAAGATCTGGATCATTTTCTTAGTGGAAGATAGATAAAAACCTCCTTCTCTTGCAGATCTGCTGGTTCAAGAGAACTAGCAGGCAGTTTCTGTCCATGCAAGTCTATGCCATTTTATCTGCATTTACATGCAGAGGTCTGCCTTAATTCTTGCTAGACAAGTAAAGTGGAATTACGTTATTATTCCTCAACCATATTGAAACAGTATTTGCTCATGGGTTAGGTATTGGAACTGGGATGTGCCACTGATAAGGAAAGAAGTCTCAGTTGTTTGTGAGAGGAAGAGATTGTCCTAATCCAAACCTTGATGTTAATTGTGCAAGTTTGGATTGCTGTAGGAACACATGCTTTCAGAGGCTGGTTAACAGCCAAAAGTCAGGAGCACATCACAAAATCAAGAAACAATGGGTATGTCTTGAGCTCTTATGTAACTGTCCTGCTGTGATGGGGGCTACTTTAGGAGATAAAAGCACATAACAGTTTTATCTTAGCTTCAGAGCATACATTTTTTCAGAGAAGATATATGAAGGTTGCCAATGAGGTAATGGTAGATCAAGCATTGTGGCTCCACGGTAATGTGTGTATAGAATGTAATAATTTGCATCAGTATGGTGATAAGCTGGTTTTGGATTGCCCTCTAGTGAATCTATTGCTTGGTCTTTGAAATCAGAACAACGTTGTTTTCTTTTCTTTTTCTTTTTTTTTCTTGATCATATTTTGTAATTTGTGAAGTGAATGCATGGCCCATGGAAAAGATGACTTGCTAAAGGAAAAAGATTTAAAAGACAAAGTCTTCAATTCATGTTTCCATTTGCTTTTCATCTGCAGTGGGTTTACATAGTACTCAGTTCTCAAGAACTGAATTAGAATCTTTTGTAATTGTGCAGTTTGGCCTTAAGAAGCAAAAAATCAATTTAATTGGTAAATGATGTATGATACTTTACTTGAAAATGTAATGCATTGATTTCTAGCAAAAAAACATCCAAAACCTGTTTGAGAATAAACCTGAGAGTGATAAAAATGGTCTGTCACTTGAATCATTGGGTCACACACTGCTTTGTAGTGAGAGGATGCTTATCTAATGAGATCATGAAACAAGGGCAGTTTTCACTATAACCTCTATAGTGTAGAAAATGTTATTGATGTTAAGGAAATTAATTGTTTTCAAATAGGCTGTCTGTTTTAAAGGCATAACAGGTGTAACTTTAATGTAGAAGTTGGAGAAATATGGACAGTAAATGCTTAGAAAATTTAGTTGACTACTTTAAAATTTCAGGATAAACTTAAACTATGTTAAGAACTTTTCCGTTGTGGTTAAACTTGCAGTACTTAAGGGTTGCATCTGACTGGTGTCCAAATGACAACTTATTCCACTGTCAACTTGGCACGATCCAATGATCTGTGTTCTGGACTGTATTAAAAAAGGGGTGACCAGCAGGGACAGGGAGGTGATTGTTCCCTCTACTCAGCTCAGACAGGAAAGGAGGAAGTTTTTCACTCAGAGGGTGGGACTCACTGGAACAGGTTGCCCAGGGAGGTTTGTGGCTGCCCCATCCCTGAAGAGCCAGACTGGATGTGGCTCTGGGCAGCCTGGTCTGGTGGTTGGCAACCCTGCACATAGCAGGGGGGTTGACATTATATGATCTTTGAGGTCCTTTTCAACCCAGGCCAATCTATGATTCTGTGTTTTCTATGTTTCGGTGCTCCTCAATGTTCTTCTGCACTTATTTCAGCTTTGAAATTATTACAATCCAGTATGTAGAAATAACGTTTTTACTTGTATATTCACTATACATTTCCAGATGCTTAAAGAAGTATTCTTTTATTTGTTTTGTGGTTTAGGATGACTACCATAGAGTAGTAAACATCATGCCGAAGAAACCACCACTTCTTGATAGACCTGGAGAAGGGAGTTACGGTCGCTATGATGATTTCAGCCACGCTGAGTACAGAGACTATGAGGAGGGTCGCGGTTTTGCCCATGAGCGAAGAAGTGGCCCACCAAATCGAGGTGTACATAAGGTGATTCTTCTCTCATGATTATGGTGTTTGTAGGCAGAAATCCTCTGCAGTGCAGTGCAAAGTTACCTGGAGGAGTGATTGCAAAATCTTTGTTGTGTATAACATATCCTTGCACATATGACTTACAGAACGTTACCTACCCAGCCTCCCTATTTGCAAAGTTGTTCACTTATTTAAATTCTGTAGTGATGCTGAGTGTTCTGTTTTTTTTTTTTTTGTTCCACCAATAGTTACTTTTAAAAGATCATTAATTCTGACTTCTTTGAGACAGTTGTTTGAACTTACGTAATTTCAAGCTGGTGCTAAGAATTTACATTCCAGCAGTGACATTTATTTTTTAAAACCAGGACCCACTTACATGGTTTAGAAATTTTATACCACTTTTTTTCTGTAGCATTGCAGAGTTACTTCGTTTAGCACTGGTGGAAGAAGATAATAAGAGGAGGTGGATGGAGTGGAGTGGAATGGATAAACTAAGAGGAAGTCTTTCTGTGAATGATGAATACTGTCTTTTCAACTCATTAAGTACTTTGCTTATGCAGTAAATAAGTATCATTTAGTAATGTATTTCACAGCTGATACTGAGATGCACTTCAAACATTTGTCTCTATATGTTTTGCAGGATGAGTCAGGATACAGATGGCCAAGAGATGATCATCCTATGAATCGTCAGACTGAATACAGGTATTATATAAAACTTCACAGTGATGCTATGCATAGGAAGGTTTCGAGGCTGTCTGTTCCAACCTGCTGCTCAAAGCAGCTTCTGTTATAGGGGAAAGATTACGGCTTATTTAGGTGGAATTTGAAACTATGAAACTGCTGGGAAGCTTTATTTTCAAGATACTGAATGTTGCTTAACTACAAGGGTATTGCTCAGGTTCCTCTTCCTGACATTGTTTAGGCATATTTGCTTGAAAGAGTAGTTAACTGTTGTGCACATGCTGTCATTCTGTTAAAGGTGTTCAAAGGTACCTAATTGCCTGTTCTAAATATCAATATGCTGTTGTTGCAACTGTTAGAAACCCATGACCTGTTCAGGTTTCCTCTTATTTCACATGTGAAAATCCCATCTTTGCTACCCCAGGCTGTTGAATCAAATACAAGCTTTTTTATCTTATAAATTTCTTGTCTTCTTGTATACGTATATATGAATATCCCTCCATGCAGTAAAAAACGGTTAAATAAGTGCTGTTTTATAAATAATCTGTCTTATGAAGATTATCTCACAAAAATGTGTTTCAGTCTGTAGATATACTCAGATCCGAGCCTGTCTTTGAATCTAGAAGATTAATATGTATGCTTAAATGCAGAAACAGAGAACAGTTCCTCTTGTATACATTTGTCAGTCTGCAACGTGACAGCTTATGTTTTAGAAGTTTCCTTAGTTAACCTTACTGTTTCTTAGTATTACATTTTTTGTTCACATAGTAACATCAAAACTGTCATAACATCCATTGTGACTATTGGGAACGTTTTTGTATGTTATCAAAATGGTTTGTAGAACAGTGAATTGATGCTAATGTGGGAATGAACATCTGTTCAAGTACCAGATGAAGTGTTTTTAAGATACATTGAGATCCACAGAATCACCACGGTTGGAAAAGTCCTAGAAGATCATCCAGTCCAACCATCTACCTGTCACCAATAGTTCTCACTAAACCATGCCCCTCAACACAAAATCCAAACGTTCCTTGAACACCTCCAGGGTTGGTGACCGATGACTCCACCACCTCCCTGGGCAGCCCATTCCAGTGCCTGACCACTCTTTCAGAGAAGTAGTATTTCCTAATGTCCAGCCTAAATTTCCCCTGACGCAGCTTGAAGCCATTCCCTCTACTCCTTTCACCACACAAGAGAAGAGGCCGACCCCCAGCTCACTACAGCCTCCCTTCAGGTCGTTATAGAGAGCAATAAGGTCTCCCCTGAGCCTCCTCTTCTCCAGACTGAATCCAAATTAAATAAATCCAAATTAAATAAATAAATGACATGAAAGTCTACATTTTAATATTTGTTCAGTAAGAATAGGAAGTGTGATGATAATATCTTTAAAAAGGTAGGCTATGACTGTAAGTAATTTAGTGCATCTATGCAATCAGTCACACATTTATCCGACTTCAGAGAATTCTTTGCTCTGTCTAATGTTTGTTTCTGTGACTGTAGTACTTTGAGGCCACCGTACAATGGAAAAATACCTGATCTCACTTGGGTGGACAGTGGGTAGTATTCAGTTCATTGTTTCCTTGTTCTGATCTTGTTTTCTTAGCTGGCATGATGGGTCTGTACCTCAGGTTCATATCTATGAAATGCAGGAATCATATTAAGCAGTAGGGACCTAAAATACATATGTCTGCAATGCAGTTTGATAAGGGATTTTTTAAAAAACAATACGCAAATGCACAGAATAGTGGCCTGCTAATAGCAATGACAGTAAGTGTTACAGGGCTAGGCACTAAGCAGCTATTCCTTTCATGAAGACTCTTCCCCCCAAACAGACAAACAAACAAAACAAACCCTATGAGCAACTAAAATAAATAAAAACAACCCTTTCACACTCTGTAAGGATCCATGTGCTCTGTACTGTAAACAAAATTACATTATTGGGGCTAGAAACAACTTAAAAGTGTTTTAAATAAAAGTGTTCTATGTACATTGCTCCAGAATTTTTGTGTCTTTCACTTTAGAACACAAACAAAAAAACACAAAAGCAAGGGAAAAAAAAAACAAACAAAAAATGAGTTAAGGCCGGGCAGCTTGTTTTCACAGAGAACAAGAGTGGCACCCAGTGGTCAAAACGATTGTCTTAAATTCTTCCGGATTTCTTCCATTTATGAAGTGAGGACAAAATGTCAGCTCATTTTGCTAAATGCTTCAGTGATGTGGTAGTGGAAGGTCCCCCCTCATTCGATATTATATATTTCAGAGTGTCTGACTGTTGCACGACTGCACTGCGAAGAAACTTGATAGATATATTTGGCTCAGTGGAGATTATTGGAATGTATTTGCAATTGAATGAAGCTCTAGTGATTTGTTATATAAATGAGCTTTATGTCAGAAGTCTCTTTGTACAGAAAGCACAGGAATAGTAAGTAATCTTGAATGTCAGAGTCTATGATCTGCTAAATTACATGGTTATAAATACAACTTTTTGCATATTGCTCACTATTGAGCTACACAGTAGATCTCAGTAGAGAAAATCAAACAAATTGTCTCCTGCACTGAAGGTGCAAATTGTTTTATGTTTCAAAGATATTTGCATTATAAAACCTAATATTCAGAAATGATTGTGCATGAAAATGCTATCTCTGGATTTGATGAAAGACACTTTGCAGAAGTTTTTGTGGAGTATCGATAAGTGGTGATGTGTGTTTGTTTTTAGAAGTAGTAAAAGGAGATGTAAGATTACTTTCACCAGAAATACCTCTAAAAAAAAAGAAAAAAAAAGCACGAAACGTAGCTCGAATGTAGTACAAAGTGAGATTTGTAAAACTAAAGATACTGAGAGACTTGTAAAATTAATGGGTTTTCATAGTCAGTACGGTTACTGTAAATTCTAGAAAGAATAGCTCTTTTATTGATATAAATAACCAGTTGGGTTTTCTTTTGAGTTTTAAAAAACTCATTCAGCAGCTGAAAATCTGCTCTAAGAAGTTGTCAGTGTTATGTTTAGCATTGGCTTCTAAATGTTAATCATTCACACTTCCCTACTTTGATTTTTTTTGGCAGTTTAACTGGTAAAGATTAGTTTTTGGTCTGTAACTCTTTTCATTTATTTTTCCCCACTGTCTTCTTTCTTTGGAATGATGAAAAACATTACTTAATATTTTTTTCCAAGTAAAAGAAGCTGCTTATTTTGAAAATCAAAAATCCTTACATGGTGCAGAATTTTAGGGGGTAGAAGTTTTCTGTATTGAGGAAACCACGTTAGATCTTTATTATTACTATTTTCTCCTTGAGCTTCTTGATTTTTCTTTAAAAAAGAAAAAAGTAGGAAGTGCTTGCTTGCACTGCAATTGTTCAGCAGTGGCTTGAGCACTGTGCCAGCTGACCAGCAGCAGTTCTCTGTGAGAACATCTCTGATTTGCCTGTGGTCTGCTATTGAACGGAGCATTGCTGATACTTTCACCCTTCTCAGTTCTTGAGAGTTGTTGGCCCTGTTTTATGCCATGCTCAGTGAATAGCTCTCATCCTGACGTGGTTTCTTTTTGACATCTTATTTTATGTATAAAAATAAAATAACTCAGAAGATTTGCTGGGCATAGACTTCAGAATTAGTTCTTAGCCCTCTTTCTCCAGGGCTGGTCACTAAGGGATTCTTTCTGAACTCCAGAAACTGATGTAAGTTGTGCAACCTTACAGTCGCAATTTGGTTTGAAGTTATGCACTTCTTGGTTCAATTCTAGTTGGCATGTATAATGAATTTTACATCAAAGTAGAATGGCTCAGTGTGCTGAGCTGAAAATTATCTGTATACGTGATGGCAGTTTTAATGTCTTGATCGCTGCTGCTATGAGAATTGCGAAACTTAAAAATTATGAGGGGAATAGAGATCAAATAACATGACTTCTTCATACGTTTATCTTTTATTGATGTTGATCACTCTTCTGGGACTGTGTTATTACTTGTCTTTAATGATATATCAAACTCATTTATTCAGAGTACTCAAAGGAATTATTTTCATGCATGTCACATTTTTGGAGAAGCATGTATTGAAGAACTCCAGTGTTCCAGTACTTCTGAATGGGCCTCACAGGATTGGATCTTACGTACAAGTTTGTTATTATGAAGTGAGACAAACTGTTCTGTCTGAAATGCTTTAGAAGATTGTTAGCTGCTGTTGACTTCAATCGTACCAAATTTTAATCCTTTTGAGTGTTCAGAGCATTACTTCATTCTTTTTTTCAGCTGCACTGAGTTTTTTAGATTCAAATATGTGAAACTTGGCAACTTAAAAGGAGTAATACTCATCTTCAAAGAGAAATTTCAAAATAATGCACTTGTAAATCCCAGCTATACAGACATGGAATTTAATACTTTAAATTATCTAAGGTCCATATTTTTTTCCATAAGCATTGCCATATTGGTAGACAAACCATTCTTTATCAGTAGTAATGGTGTTTCGTGTAATATACGCTCCTGAGAACGGACTTGCACATGAGATTTTGAATATCTCCTCAGTAGTTTTTGATATGAATGTGTTTTCCTTTGCTGAGGAAGCCAACTTACAACTTGAACTCCATGTATTCCTTGGTGGTATTTTAAAGTTTTATTTTTCCATATACTTTGTGAAATCAGGAAATAGTCATACTCCAGTCCTTAATACTAATACATGTGGGTGTAAAACTTTTCTGCTGATCTGTGGAGCACCCAAGATGCATTTTATAATAAACAGAATTACTAAATTAAATATATGTATATATAGATATATGTTCTCTCTTTAAACTAGTAAAGCATTATATACCTCAGCTTTTTAGAGACACAAACCTTTGCAGTAAGTTTGTATTTACTGAAGATTATGGGGAAGTTTAGTAGCAAAGTGGGAGATAGAAGTCCACCAGTTGTGGCCTTCTGATCTCTGCTTGACCTTCTGTTCCCATGTAGTAATCCACCCTTGCAGTGTGTTATGTGGAGATAGGATATTCTAGAGGAGTCTAAAGATTGTACTTTACAACAAACATTACTTGTTGTCAGGAATGTTTATTTTAAGCCAAAACCCTTGACTGGAGGAACTCCAGATAGAAGCTGAGGGCCACCAACTCTTCTCTTAATAAAACAGGATTTAGTAATGAGGATTCTGTGAGAGAGCTTTTTTTTCCCAGCAGTGTTGTAGCTTAAGGCACTTACCTTTATCACTATGCAGTCAGATTTCAGCTATGGGGGATAACTGGTCGTTTTTTTTTTCCACTGTAAGTATTCCGTGAATTAAATGAAACAGCAAGCCTATTTAAATATTTTGTACTCATTTAAAACAACACGTTGTGTTGTGGGAGGTCTTCGAGCTTTGGATTTAGACTTTCTTGTGAAGCAAACTGATCTTTGTCTTGCTTATAGAAGAGAAATTTAGCCAAAGGGATTTATGAGATGGTGCTAAAAATGTCCATAAGTTTGCTGTTCTGTTGCAATATTTGACAGGTCTTCAGGGACACGGTACAAGAACCTCATTCTTCATTAAAAAGCATGTGTGGAGGAAAATAAATATGGCAGTCACCCAAAGAAAATGGTCTTGTTTTTGATGGAGGTTGATAAGTAGAGTTCTAATCATATTCATTAGCACATGCCTTTAAAAAAATAAAAATATCTGCCAGAACATTGAACCTCTCAGATATTCAAGTAAACTACTAGAGCAACTTACGTCCATTCATACACAAAATTACAGTTTCCTTATAATAGGTCATTGTAGTAGATTTGTTATACCTGTAAACTCCAGGCAAGGTCTTGTTTGCTGAAAACTTTAATTCAGAAGGCTCATTGTATTAGCCTGCTGCTGAATTGGTTTACCTTGGCTTAAGATTTCTTTTCTTTTTTTTTTTTTTGGGGGGGGGGGGAGGAGGGAAGTGGTGAGGAAATCAAATTGTTTCAAAGAAGATAATAGGCGATAGATAAATAAAAAGTAGATTCCAGTTTACATTTCATATGTAATGTCTTACTACACGTTGTATCTTGTGCAGTAGTCACATCAATTCAGTATTTTCTTAGACATGTTTTCTATTCCATCACCTTCTCACTGATTTGTTTACAAATGGATTTTATAATTTGATTTTTGTTACTTGGCCAAAATTGTACGTTTTTGAATTTATCATGAATGCTTTTGGTTCCTTTGGACCACAGGTTTTTGTTTTAAATGGATTTTAAGAGCTTAGTACTTTGAAAATTCCCTCTTCTGGCTATGCTTAAGAACTGCTTAGGGCTGTGCAGTATTGCAGGGCAATACAATTTAAAGTAGGAGGATTTCAAGCCCATTTGGTGAACAAGGTTTCAATTGTGGAATTTTTGCGTTCCCACCCTACAGTGTATATGAAGAGGAGGTAGAAACATCCTCATGTTGTAACTGGATGTTTCTGCATCTTTCAACTAATTATGGGATTATTCTTCAAGGTGAATGTAGCTTTTGATTTCACGTAGTAAAAGTTGTTGAGTGATTGCTTCTAATTTTTAAATATTTTGTTAGTACAACTGTTGATTGTGATCTTTGTTGAAGACCTGATTCATTTATATCCTTGTGGAATTTTTCCACAAGGAAAAAGAAAGGGGTGTTCTTTTTAAAAAGTTATGTACTGGTAATTTTCTTGCTCTTCAGGGATCCTGAAAAACTCTGATATAGTTGCCTGTGCAATTTCCATCTCTGAGTTGGTGGTAGGGAGTGAGTGTTCAGACTTTTGTGTTTTAATATATCCTATATTGATTGTTTAGTTTTTTTCTTTTAATCATTTCTCTTGATGATCTTCCAAGGTTGATAGTATTCCAACTATTGAACCACAACCCTTAAACCGCCCACAGGAGTGTGGTTTTCCACAAAGCTCCCACAGAGCTGTGGTTTTCCTTCTAGCTGATGGGGAACTCCTTCGGCAGGTGTTAGTAATAGAGAGTATCTGGCTGCTCTACTTCATTTTGGAGAGATGTCATGGAAGCTTCATTTTTCCTAATCAAAACATTTTAAAATTTCTTGTATATGGGAATTGTCAAATTAGCAGAACTTCCCACTAACTGATTTATTTTCTTTCTGCCTCGCATGTAAATTTTACAACCTCATGTGTTAGCTCTTATTCTTTGTATGAAACTTACAAAAGTTCCGTATCTTGCTTTTAATTCCTGATGAGAATCGTAAGAGAAAACTGGCTGAGCTTGTTTTTGAAGAACACAATTACAAATAAGTGATTTCACTTGAATTCTGTGTGTGGTATTTCATATGCTTTGATTGTGCCTTAAAATGTTTCAGTTACTTTTAGATATGGTCTCCATATCTGTTGCGACTCTTGAGGTTTAACAAAGTATTTTCTGGTATAAAGAGTTGTTGTCATAATCTTGTTTAAAAAAAAAAAAAAAAGCTATGCTTAAAAACCCAGTCTGAATTATTGAATAAACAACAGCTAAGCAATAAAGTGCCTCTTAAGTATTTAATCAACAGTTATTAAACACCAATTTTAGTAACAAAGGAATTAGAAGTTTATTGCGGTTCTCAACTGCTGTCATGTGTTCATACAGCTTGCTTTTGATCTAAACTAATGTTATATGCAATGTTATATGCTATATCTTAAGGAATTATATCTTTTTGTGTGTAAAACTGTTTTCCACTGTGGCTTTTGTAAGATCCCACATTGGCAGAGGAAATTATTATTGTTCTTTACGTTTTTTTAGTAGTGGCTTTTGCTGTTTACTAATAGTAACTATGTTATGTTACATTAATTTTATATATATATATATGAAAGAATTCAGTAGTTCTGCAAATCGAACCAAATTTTTCAGTAACATTGATCTGTTCCTTACAACTAAGTCACTTTTCTGGATTTTTTTTTTCTTTTTTCTTTTTATCAGTGGTGTTTATATAATGCTAATGAACTGTCAGGAGATTCTCTGTTTACAGTGTATGGATAGGGCAAGATGCCTAAAGATGAGATTATGAACTTGTATACTGTAAGGTCTTGGCTAACACATCACTTCAAACAAAGCTTCTGAAAACCAAGCCTGTCTGGTCCGGTTTTATAGCTATCATTATAATCAGGTAGTAGATGGTATGAAGCTAGCAAGTTAATACCCTATTGGGAAATAATGAGGCAAACTCCCATGGATGGGATTTGATTATTCCAGAATGGTTTCCTAACAAATATGTTGAAAAACAGCCAAGTACTGAGAAACAGTGAGGAGGGAAAGAGATGGGAGTCTCCCTTCGAGTCCAAACAACTACTGTCAAGTTGAGCTTTCTATCTAAATAATTTGAATGACCAGCCAACAGATTGACTTAATGGATATAGTCATGGCTTTCTCAGGATGAGAGAAGTGTTGTCACAGAGGAGTTGTGCATCATTTCCCTTAAGAAAACAAACCCTTCATCTGTTAGGTTCCAAGGACTTGTTATATTTTGAATATACTAAACATTTCAGGGAATTTAATTTGCAGTGAGAAAGAGTGGGAACACCTGAGGAGCTTTGCCTAGATGATGTTTTTTTAAATGAAAACAAGTTGCCTTTTTTTTGTTTTTTCCCTGTTAAAATAAGCAGTGATGTGTGTTGTAAATTTCAGTATAGGAGAGAAAATGAAAACAAATTTGGTGTTTTTGATGACATAAGTATCCTTTTCTTAAGGATTCTCTTGCAGAGAGAAGGTTGATGGTATACGTTTCCACCTGTTGCTGTGGATATGGTTATGATCTACACAGGAGGAAAAGTTTGTTAATAAAGCTACTCCATGATCTTATACTATTGGTATTATTTTGAAAAAGGTTGATATTTTTGCATGCTAATATGTTGTTCTTAATGTTAGCCTTGATGTCTGTTCGTGATATGCATTTGCATAATCATCTAGGATTCTTTCTCTTGTGTACGAAGCTTCGTAATTTTAGTTTGAGCTGATAACAACTGCAAGTGAATATTAATGTCATAACGCTCAGCACTGTTGTGTCAGCCATCTGTCTGAATGTCTTTTTCTCCTGAGATCTAGCTGAAGCAGTTGTACAGTGTTAACTGAAGTCCTGTTTAACAGTCTAGTATGCTAAACTATTCTTTGAAATAATTTCAGAAGAGATTCATGCCATTTTACAAGTAGAATGGAAAAGGAAAATATAATGCATTGACTTACCCTTCAAACTAGTTCAGGTTTGATGAGGGATTAACTCAGTATATGTTCTGCAATTTTTATTGTAATACATGGATTTTCATAATAATTTTGTACAGGAATTGTGTTAACACAGGAGATTGAGGTTGAGATTCGTCATCAATGAATTACCTTCTTTAAACACTGTCTTCAGCTGCTGCTACTTTTATCCCTTGTTAAAATGCATCACTGTTAAGAACAGTTTTCTATTTAAAATTTTATCTTTAAATCTGCATTGCTTACTCTGTCAGAATACTGTATTATTTCTAAAAGAACCAACAATGAACGTATAAACACTGACTTTTACTGCTGCTAACTGAAATCCTGCCAAGGAATCTATGTTATTTACCATAAACAAATTATGGTCATGAATGCAGTAAGGAAGCTGATCCTTCTTACTGCAAAAATCTATTTCCACAGCAGTGTGGACCTATCTAAGTTTGTGCTGCTCCAGTCTTTCCCTCTCTGCTACTAGTTCATGTCTTCATTGTTCAGTGAGCTGTCACTTCACGCTGATCCAGCAGAAACAATAATTTTATGCCAGTTTGATTGCCTGAGAGAAAATATGAATACTAGGTTAATAGAGAATGAGAGTTTGGATTCAAGGAAGGATGGAAAGATGGGGATTGTAGGAGCACAAATTTTAATCAGTACGGCTTGTCATGGGGCTGCTTTCTGAAGTTAACTGTTAATAAATCACTGAAATGACTGAAGGCATAAGGTAGCGGCAGAAAGATTTTTTAATGAGGAGTTTAGCCATGTAAGATGGCTCATCTCTATTAAAAACGTTTAAGAAAGTGCTGTTTGTACTATATAGAAAATGGCCTAAAAAAAGGAAATTAGTTATGTATAATAATATATGACTATTAATAGTGATAACGTACTCAGCGGGAAAGGGAAAAGCAAATTTGATGAGAAGAAAGCTATGTGGCTGAATAAATCTACAAGGGGAAATGTGGAAATGTCTGCCTTAACACCGGACTTTCCGATTTTGAACAAATACTTGGCAGGAAGGAATGAGACCAGAAAAAAAACTGACAATCATTAGGCACAATAAATTTTTTCTTGACGTGCTTATAATGTCTTCTATCTTGGGCAATCCAAAAGCACTGCTTGTTTGCAAACTTCTATTTAAACCTTCTGCTCAGGAGTCCGTACTGTTACTGCAAAACTTGAACATAAAGAAATAAAAGAAATTGATCTTACTGCTTCAGATCTCACTTTAATTTAAGAAAAAAAACATAGGAGAGACCATTTTTTAAGAGCTTTTTTCTGATGTAGAGAAAGTGTTGTTTTTTTTTTTCTTTTTCTTCCTGATATATAGATCTCATTAAGGAATTTGCGGGGGGGGAAGCAAAACAAAATAGAATACGGGTATTGTGTGTCAGTGTTTTCAACATAAGGAATTACTACTTCCAAACCTGTTCCACAGCATGCTCTTTCCTATTGAAGCTTTGTCAGGAGCGCTGAAGAGTCGACCCTAAGAGTTAATCAAATTGATATATGTAAGTACAGTAAGCTGTTTGTTGTTCTCTTATGTATCAGCAAACTAATGGCATCTTGCAGCCACACTGTTGGAAAATTTTAAGAGCTTTTGTAGTGGATAGTTCATGGTTTCTGTGTTCTTGTATTTAAGAATTTTGGAGATGGTATTTGAGGAAAAGAATGACAGCTTACTAAACATAATTCACTTCTGCCTCGGAAATATAGTGTAGAAACACTTCCTTTCTTTGAAGTGCTTAGTGGGTATACTGGTTGTATAATCAATGAAAGTACAGATGTTATGAAATATACCAGAGAGTTTGGCTACGCGGTTATTATACCAAACCAGAATAGATATAATGCTTACCTATATCCTGGACTCACTATGAAACTCCAGAGGAGGGGATCTCCAGAAGAGATCCTTCCCCACTGGTAGTCAGCTCTTAAATGGGTCTAGGAGAGGTGGAGCCAGGCCTTCACTTGTGCTCCCATGGCTGACTCACTGCTCTCCTCAGGTGATCAATCAGAGGTTCAGGCCGTGATTCAGCAGTTCCCATACAACTGGTAGACAGATGTTTGCCTATATTACATTGCTTATAAGACTGTAAGCAATGATACTGAAGAATATTGGCATGCATTATATGCTGTCCTTTTTAGAAGAATATGATGCTCAGATATCTGTCTGTATGTTTGTTTAAAACAAACAAAACAACAGACCTTCCCCCACAACAAGAGCAAACACCACTTCCACCTCCACGAACCCACAACTTCCTTTGTTTAGAAACATGGAAATATGAAGTGTGACTGTAAACAACTTTTATTTTACTCTGAAGTCTCATGTCATTTCCCACACTAATTAAGAGGATCTTTAAAGAAACAATAAAATTATTTTGAAATTTCCCCAGAGCTGCTTCCTTTGCTTCACAGTCTGTTACTGTCCTCAAATACTTGTTCTCAATACCTTTGTGTTAACTTTCTGCAGTACTTCGGAATTTTTTATATCCCCCTCCACCAGCCCTGCATCCAAACTACCACAGGGAAACTTTTCACAGTTCTTTCTTTTGTTCTTGGTGCTTGAGGCAAAGTGACAGTGGGGTTTGTGAGAGCCGAGTTAGAAAAGTCTGTCCCGTTAGCACATTCTCCAGTAGTGTTAATGGTAACCAGTTTCTGTGATCTGGAAAGGTTTGTGAAGATGCCGTATCTTACTTTCTGTCTTCCTTCCAATTTTAAGCGTACATACTGGGATACGAGATTTGAGTGGTTTCCATTTTGAATTAAGTCTGATTAGGAATTGATTCACTTGCTACTACACTGAGAAGTGTATTCATTGAGATTGTTGTCTGAACTGCATGTATGTTTGGGGATGATACGCTGCTCGTAAAGACAAGAGTGTGAAATCTGGCCCAACACCAGTGTCTGTTAGTAAATATGTTGTCAGTTACATTTTGTGCTGATGAAATTGCTGTAACTGTTAATAGACATTTAAAGTTGGTTCTTTGCTTCCGGCAAATATCCATTCTGGAAATGTAGATTTGTGATTTATTTTCTATTATTGAGAAATTTCAGGGACTTATTAAGCTTTGAAAAGAAGAGAAGCCAAGGTTGCACACATTTAAATGCAGTTATTTTATCTGAGTTGCTTCTAATTTGTCTAATAAAAAATATGTTTTTGCCTTAGTCCTGTGTATGGTTATATAAATGTGTTTGCTTTAAATTCTTCAAAAATTAAGTCTATGTTTGTATTGACTCTGCTTATTTCTTTCATTTCTTTGTCCTAATCTGTATGCTTGACAACAGTTTATTTCTGTCAGATAATAGCCTGAGTATAAACATACTTTTTGTATGGGCTTATCTTCCAGTAAGTTTAATCAATTACATCATTGATGATAATAGAAAATATTCTTTAATAATCATAAAGGGGAGTGCTGTGATTTCCAGCTTCAGTTGAAGCGCATAGTTTGATTATTCAGATAATGGACATAAACACTTCTCCCTAATGTTGCTGCAATGTTCAGCGTTTTTCCTTTATCTGTCATGATATCTGAGGGGAAAAATGAGTTTACTAAATTTTATACTGACTAAGTTGCACAAATGTCATCGTTGTGGAGTTTCAATGTTTACATCCACACGCAGAATAAAAATTATGAAGCATTTCTCTATTTTTAAATTTTTGGTATGCGTTTTGTATGTTTAGCTGTCCCCTTCACTGAGGTTCCCTGTTTCCTTCTGCATTTTTGTACAAAAGGTTGTTAACAAGATTACAATGACTAGACCAAATTATGCTAATTTCATTTAAAGTGAATGCAAATAGCATTTGCAAAGACTGCAGTTATTTGCTTGGCCTAAAACAATTTCAAACCAGTTGTCAGAAAACATTTTCGATTTTCAAATGAAGTTTGTTGAAGCCAGATGCAATTATGTATATCTGCAATGGTGTAATTTATTGTTTTATGCTGGGATAAATTAGCATAAAGATCTTTGGACAAAACCAAGGTTTTTTAAGTCTCTCTAAAGCAGAGCTGAAGTAAAGGGTTTGTTCCACAAATGTATGCTGCATACTTTGAAAGAAAGGGAATGTTTCCGGGGGGAGAGGAGGGTCTCTGGAACCTTCTACCACCTAAATTTGCTTGGAGAATGTTTGCTTTTCAGATGGTAGACATGAGGCAAATTTTGAGAAATTCAGAGGTTTGGGATGTAGTGTAGTATACTTCATTAAATGTTTTCCGTGTCAGGTGAATTGCGTTGTTTGCTCTCATAGCCCCCACCTCATCCTCACAGGGAAGGCAGAATGTTTTTGGTTTCTTTCTCTGTCCCTTTCCTCACGGTGTATTTTGAGACAGAAAACGTGTTTAGTTAAGCATGTTTTAAGTTTTGTCTGTTTCATCTTTTTGCACATAAATCCCATGTCTTAAGAGACGTGTATCGTTTCCTCAATTTATTTATAAAATTATGTGAGGGTTTTTGGTTTTTTTTAGGCCTATAAATGGAACATCTAGCTCTTTTGACAACAGCAAAAATCTTTGTCGATGAGATGAGATGGCCCATGTTGACTTTTCATCTGACTTCTAAGTGATAGATCACATTGACCCATGTGTGACTGAAAGAAGATTGAATTTCTGCCCCACAGCAATGCACTGTTGAGATTTCAGTCTTTTCTAGAGCAGTGTTAGAAGTCTTAGATGTCCTCTGTTGCTGGGCTGCATTGCGGATTGATTAATACTTGAGCTGGCTGGGAAAGAGGAGCCTAGAAAATCTCAGTGTGGTACTGGTAGCTTAGGGAAGACGGTGAACTGAAAGGCTCCTCTGCATTGTGTTCCCTTGGTCTCCTGGTACACAGACAGGCGCATCTTTACCAGGTCAGGAAACTGGATCTGATGACTAACGGAAATAACTGTCAGAGCCACGCTCTTCCCTCAGCTGCTCAAGGTGAATGGTTGTGTATGGCTGCTTATCTATCACATTTCAGGAGCTCTTCCCAGATGATCAGCTTTAATGAGAATTAAACAGTCAAGTTTTGTAGATGTTAAAAAAGTTAATAGTTTCAACTGCGGTACTGCTGGGAGAACTAAACGTGCTTTCAGGGCTAGGTGTGAGATGTCAATGTGAGGTATAGAGATAAGAGGAATCCTGTATAACAGGGATGAATCCTGTACTTGTTATTAAAGAAAACAGTTCTGTTTTGAAGTTGGAAATGAGCAAAAATTTTTAATCTCTATTAAATATTGTCCCTCCTCAATAAACCTTTTGAGTACGTGTTGGAATCCGAAGCATGTTCTTAACTGCTTTGCTGAATTGGGGCCTTCATTACCAAATTGCAGGTGTATGTTAGTTTAAGTATTTAAGAAAAAAATCCTAAAACAATTCTTATTTTGTTCTGATCAGTGTGGTTTGTTACGTTAATGGAAAGCATCACAAATGCTGTGCTGTTGGTATGCTGTCCAAAACAGGTTTAGTATAGTTAATAGCTTGCATGCTCAAATATGAGATTGTATCCAGTGAAGAATTAACACAGGATGATGAAATGAAATATAAATAAACACAAAATCTGTTTGTTTGGGTTTTTTTTTGTGCATAATATTACTGTTAGAATGAGGTTTTAAAACATTTTCCCATTTAAAAGTATGCTTCAGTGATATTTTCTAAATTCTGATGTGGATGTTAGTGTGTTTATGCAATAGCAAGGGCTCTGTAAACGTTTCCATAATAAACTTGCATATATTCTAGAATTTAGTAACATGCTCATAAAAATGTGCTTTGGGCATAAAAGGGGCGTACCAGTCTGCCAGAAAGCTTGTGCTTTTAAAAATGAACAAAATCAAAGACTTTCTTATGTTACAGAAATGTTCAAGTGCAAAAAATAACATCTAAAATTTCAGAATTTACCTAATAGGCTTTTTCTCATATAATGCATTTACACATTGAAAAAAACATTTTAGTTGTGTTGGCCAGCTGTTGACAGAAGGCAATATTTTGTAATGTTGTGCACCTAACTGAATTACATCTGTTTGAGATTAATTCCTCTGTCTCACACTGCACCTCTAAGAACTGAGATGGTTTGTTACAGTCAGTGTTTATTTAAAATCATTGAGAATGATAATGTAGTCAATAAAGTACCTTTTTTTTTTCCATAGATCCTAGATAGGATCATTAGAAAGACACTGAAAAGAAAGTGTGCTGTATATAAACAATTCCTGATAAGCATATATATATATATTTATTCATTAGAGAACATATTGAACAAATGTTTATGGAGACTTGCTGATATAGACTTGTTCAGCGCTGAGATAATGTTTCCAATATTCCTGAAGTCTGAACTAATAATTTATTTTTTCCCCTTTCTCCAGTTTAGATCTATTGCTGCTTGAACTGTTCTTACATTCAATGCAGATGAAGCCGAGTTACCTACCTTCAGCTGCATCTCACAGAACTGAGAACTCTTCTGAGTTTAATTTTTTTCTCCAAAATTTAAGACAAATGGCTTTTAGTGTTTCTTCATTAAATGTGTTCTTTCAGTTATTTCCTATTGGAAAGTCTGCAGTTACTCTATGCATTCCTAGAGAGTGGTGTCCAGAGGTGGGCATGTTGCTCTTAAGCCTTTTAGGAGAGCAGGAAGATTATGCTTTTGTATATTCTGAGGTGTTTAATTTGTTGGTGTAAATGTCTATGCTATGGCTACTGTATAGCCATAGCTATGCAGCATATAGTACATGTACATACTGAATATGTATGCTGTATGCATTGTTAGAAGAATATTAGAACACAATTTACTAATTCTTTGGCTCTTTTGATGGCTGACTTGAAGGAAGAAAGTAGCCCAATAAATAGAAGAAAAGAAAGTTCAGAAAGGAAATGAAAATTGCTTTTTAGCACACCTGTTAGATACAAATCTTTGTAACATTTTCTTGTTTTGGTGTATGGTTTTGGCATACAGACCTGTTAAATATTCTAAAATAAGATACCTGTGAAAGGTCTGTAATCTATTAATGATAGTTATTTGTCTGTAAAACCTCACTTTGCTTCACTGGTGTTTTTAATGAAAAACAGCATGGCCAAGAGCAATTGATCTGCTCATTCTTCAGTTTCATGAAATTTTTCAAAACAAAGATGCATTTTATCTTTCTGATACTATATTCCATCTGGACTTTGAAAAATAAGCTGAATAACTGTCTGTATTTGTATAGGCTAGGTGAATGCATCTTTTCCCCCTTTCTGCCCACCCACCACCCCCCCCGATGATTTTTCTGTTGCAGAATAACCTCAGCGTTGTATGTGGGATTTCTGTTGCGATGCAGAGGCACTCATGTAGATGTACTTTCCATGCAAAAAGTAAATCAGCGCTGTATAAAACATGTTTGTGTAAGTGGCCCCAAGGGCTTGCATTATTACTTCGGTGCTACCTGTGTTGTTTCAGTAGTCCAAAACACCTTTGGCACACTGAAGTCCTTTGTTAGCCACCACAAATATGCGTCTGTTACACACGGTAGGAATTGTACACTAGAGGGCTTTTTTCCTTTTCTTCACCAGCGTAAAATTAGCTATAGCTGCATTGTGCTAAATGAGACCACCAGGTCTTTGCTTGTCTTTGTGAGACATTCTCTTATTTAAAATATTGGACTATAATTAGAAACAGGAGAGAAAAGAGTGAGAAAGGTGCGTTCTGGCTTCCTCTGTATGATATGAAGTCTTTATTGTCATTTAGTAATCCTGTAACTGTCAGAGGAGCTGAGAGGTACTTGTTTCTCTTCACTAAATGCCTTCTGACTGAAGCAAATGTCACAGCTTTAGATTCAGTAAATATTTGCTTGCATGTATAAATTCAAGATTCAGTAGAGGAAGTTCAGTTTGGTATTTTTTATTACATATATATATAATACATAGTTACATAAATATGTGCTTATTTACATATATAACACATTTTATCTAACATGTATAACATATGTTAACATAATGTGCAGGTAACCAGTGCGTTTTGGGCACGATCTGGGGCTGAAATACAAACTTTTAGTAAGACTTTTTGATGTTTACTTCAATATAGCTTCAAATCAAATCAGTTTCATGTAATACTGAATGTGCTGGTGGTATTTTACAGAAGCATTAGGTGTAAATATTTTGTATTGAGGAGGCAGAATTTTAGTAGGAATAAATATAAATATTTTTCATTCAGGGTTTGGCTCTGAGTGAGTATGTAAGCATGAGGTGAGATATTCTACAATTTTATTTGTCCTTCTGGACAAGAATCATTAGTCTCTCCATAATATTTCCCAGAGGGAGGACTGTGAAAGATAGTCCCATAAAAATAAGGTTAAAATAGAATGGCAGTACATTGAAACAGTGTGAGCAATAATTGGGTATGCATTTCACCTGTTGTGTTAATAGGACTTTGTTTCCAGGTAAGCTAGAGTGAATGAATCTGAAAAAAGTAAATTGTGAGTCTCAATTTCTCCAGTGTCTCTTTCTCTTCTATTTTAGATGAATTATCAAGTAAGAGAGTGGAAGTTAGCTTCTAGCTATGAAATAATTGAATGAAATCTTTCCCCAGCTTTTTCTGCTTGCTTTGTATTCATTGTGACCTACTGTATTTATCAGGCATAAATTATTGCCCCTGTATTACCTGGTACTGTTTTACAAGCAGTAGAAGGGTAACAAAGTAATTTTTACTTTTTTTGTTGTCTTCAAAGGAAGGTCAGAGATGGCTTCAGGAGAAAAAGCTTCCATCCCTCTCATTATATGAGAGAGCGATCCCCTCATAAGAGAGACTCTCCTTTCTTCAGGGAATCACCAGTGAGCCGAAGGGATTCTCCGCACAGCAGATCTGGCTCTAGTGTGAGCAGCAGAAGCTACTCTCCTGAAAGAAACAAAGCCTATCCTTTCCACCAGTCTCAGCATAGCAGAAGTATGTCATCTTTACATAAAAGAAATATTTCTTCTCAGCAAGGTAATGCTGGATTAGTGATGAGAACTGGTTAGAGAGATGAAACTGCAACTCCTTATAAGACCTTTATCTTCGCACATTCTCTTTCACAATGAGAAATCTAGACAGTCTGTACCAGTTACATGTTGTCTGCTCTGTGGCTGTTGCACTGTATACTTTGCTCCCTCGTATATTTCACATGGAAGACAGTAGGTGTTTTTTTGATAGCAGCTCTAGGCTGATGACAGTGCTCTGTTGCAGCTTTTTCCCAGTATTTATTTTCCTTGTAGCATCAAATGCTTCTGTTGCTTGTTTAGCCCTTCACTGGATTCCTTTAGAAGAAATTTGGCAGTCATCTTATAGCAGATGAGGGCTTTTTTTCCTGCAAGCAGAGAAAAAGGGGGATTAAAACATTTGAGGAAATTAGGGTGCATGCTGCTACTTGTTTATTTCTCTGAAAATGTTCTTTCAACTGTGTTATTAAGGCTTTGATGCTGGTTGTTGGGCTTTTTTTTTCTGTCAGCAATTTCATCTCAATGCCAGATTCTCTCAAATCTCAGTTGAGAATAAACAGTGTATGTCCTGATTTTTAAAAGCTCAGCTTTTTAAAGCTTCCTGAATAATGTAATGAATTATCTGTTTAAACATGAAAACCTGAAATATTTTAAAATAATTTGTAAACAGAAGCAAATGCTTTTTTTTAGTATGCTACAATCTCAGCTACTGCTATTTGTTTAGCTTATGTAAATTAATCACGGTTGAGTTTCCGTTTTGCAGATGTTTTCTAGGGGGCTGTACAAACCTACTGTCCATTTTGGCAGTATTTTTTAAAATTAATGGGATTTTTTATTTCATTGATATGCGGCATACTAGACTGTTACGTAGCACCACTTGCCAAAAAGGTTCTTGTAGAGTTCAGTTCACATTGTTTAAATATTGAGGAATTATTTTAGTCAGTAGTAGAATACAAATTGCTTTTCTAACTGATAATTGTAGTTACTTTAACATTGAGGAGCATTACTCAGTGAATACAAATTCCTGTGAGTAGAGGAGAGGAAGGGAAGGATATGGTAATTACACTTACAGGAGAGTTGTAGATGTGTAGATCATAGTCAGTAGGAACAGGAAAAAAAAAAAAAGTTTGTAAAAACAATATAAAGCTTTGGAATGTCTATGGGACTGCCTACAATTTTGAGCTGACTTCTATCACATTTGTAATGTATTGGCAGAATTACTCAAACAGTAGTGAGGGTTGCGAATTTGTGGCAGACATCTTCAGAAACTAGAAAAGACACCAGTCAGGAGACATGGTTGTATTTAGTTCTGTGGCTTTGGGGATTTGTTTTCAATTCCATGGTTAAACACCTTTCTCACATTTTTTTAGAAATCAGTTTGAAGAGACCAGATGGCTTTTACACTAGTTTGTTTATTTATAACTGCTTGTTCCTCCCAAAATAGTACTTTGGAACTGTTCTATGGATGTCTGAATTAAAATGGTCCATTTGTGGGGTATAAATGGCTTAAATAAAACTTCGAGAATACTGCTTGAATATTATTTGTCTTAGGTAAAGTCATGTATTACATATTTAAAAGGAACATAAAATGGAGCCTATTGTGCATGTCAGCAGTGAGTTTTAGTCTGAAGTTCAGTGCTTTTTTCAACATATCATGTATCCTTTTAAGTTTTGTAATACTGTTTACAATCATGCTGTCTGAATCAGTTTGGCCTGATAGTCTTCAATGCAGGAGGAATACTTCATGCTTTCCAGCCCTTCTAAAACCAGGCCAAATGCAAGATTCCAGTAAACAAAGCTAGGGAAATAAGGAAGCTTAGAACAAAGGGACAGAAAGGACTCGTGGGAAGGCATATAGCAGAGCTGTGTGAGCATGTAGGAAGTAGGATGGTATTCCTTGGCCAGGCCAGTCCACTCAGGGATCTGTAGAATGGGGTGCCAAGGAGATGCAAGAATGCAAGTAACATATTCAATTTTGTAGTTTATAGGAGCTTTTTTTCATGCCTTTTACTTTTGTTAAAGATGTTTCATGATTAAAGGCAATTCGTAGTTCATTTTCTGTTTGTATAGCTGCTTGTTTTGTTTTTACACATTTTCCATTTAGCGATGTTTTAAAATCAAGGACTGAAGTGAGGTTTAGAACATTTACTTTTGTCAAAGTAATTTCCCTAGCTATTTTCAGTAATGTTTTTGGAAGACCTATCATCATACTGGTGACTCACTTGTCTCTGAGAGGCAGTTGTTTGATCTTTGCTTTGTGTTAACTCTCCACACTACTTACTTGGTATGAAAATGTGGGGAAACAATAGAAGATCAGCTTCTCAAACCTTTCCTAAACATTTCCTGTTGTGAAAAGTATGCACTTTGCATAGAATTTTCCTTCTGTTTTTATAGGTAGTTGCATTTAAAAATACACAGCACTTATGTAGTCTTATTTTATAGTATTGAGTAAAAATAGCGTGGCTGTTAGGATTGAGATTTTGCATTAAGCTTGGACCTCATTAATTTAAAACCATGTTGGTTATCCTAAAAAATTGTCCTGAAATAATTCATATCCAGATTTCTATAAGTGCTTGGTAGACTTGTTTTTAATTCATCCCTTTCTTAAGTGAGCTGATACAAGCTTAATTGTCTGCTTTATTTTCCTTTTGTGAATAGTCAAGCAATTTCCAGTGAATGTGAATAGTTTGGTGAATGTGGGCCTACGGACAACCAGTGTGTTTTTCGTATCTACCTTTTGCAGATCGCTTAGATAGAATTCATAGACCACAAATTGAGAGCTAGCAGTGTGCACTGCAACTGGTTCTGCTGCTGCAGGCTCTTGGAGCCAGTCTTTGGCAAGGCTGTGCGTGGACTGTGATTAGCTCAGTGAATTTGAATTGGCATTTGGCTGATTTGAATGCTTACAAGAAAATCCCTGATAATACAAAGAGAATTTAACCTGTGGTTCATGAAGTGTAAGACTTTCCCCCTGCAAAACTTTCCAACATATTGTGGCCTGCTGAACTAGTTCCTACACTGTCTGTTTTTTTGCAGTGTTGGATTGATGGCTAATAGAAATATAGGAAATATAGGAATTTTTAATTTCACCTGTTAATATTAAGTTTATAACAGGAACATTAGAAAATAAAACCACATCATCTCACCAAGTCATATTGGCATGCTCTTCAGTTAAATACTGAGCAGTGGAGTTTTCCTAAATATGCCATGTGTAATAACTATCTCTTGGTAAAGAGAAGGAAATGTTACCAAGATTTATCAGATGGTGGAGGCTGTAGATTTCATGAGCTGAGCAAATGTCATTACAGTTTGTCTGCAAAATATGAAAGCTGATAAATATATTTGCAAGATGTGTGTTTAATGTAATTTTGCGGGTCTTAATATTTTTTTAATTTGTAGGTAAAGAGAGGACTTCAGTTCAGTCATCAAAAACATCAAGAGATGCATCACCATTGGGCTCCACAGCAGTATCCTCATCAAAGGTGAATTTTGCTTTTCGAGTACTTCTCACCATGGCTTCTGATTGCACATTGTTGGATATGTGTATGTTTTGCATCACCTGTAAGGAGACACTGAATGCAGCTGTTAAGGGCAGAGTATCTTATGTTGCTCTGCAACCCAGCAGAAACTGGTTTTCCCTTATCTAGTGGGAAGGTGCTGTTAATCTTTTGTATCTGACACTGATACAGATAGTCCTTTTATTCTGTAGTCACTGTCCTGTTTGAGAGCGGACATTTTGAACAGACTTTAAATTGTTATTGTCTGAAGTCCAGAGTATGCTAGAAAAGGAATAGCAAGGATATTTGTTCAGGAAATGTTTAGATGTTGTGCTAAGAGGCATGGTTTAGTGGGGAGATGTTGATGATAGGTGAATGGTTGGACTAGATGATCTTGTAGGCCTTTTTCAACCTTAGTGATTCCATGATAAAATTAAGTAAGCAGTTTTTAGGGACAATAGATCAATAGGACACACCTGTACTTGAACTGAACTCCATCCTTTAGTGATGCTTAACCTATGACTGGATTTGGAAATAGGGAGCTGAAGTGTCTGACAAATGGGGAAGGTCATATGAACACCAGCTTTGGCTTTGGAGAGGGCTGCTCGAGAAGATGAAAAGAGTGATAGTGTTTCATTGGGAGCAGTGCCACATTGCAAAGCAGCTTGGTAAATTCCTTTTTACATTCTAAATGATGTGGTTTAATTTCCCATAAAAAAAGAACTTGTAGTCTGAGCACCAACTACTGTCCTGCTAATTAATTAAAGAGACAAACTAATAAACACTAATGAACAATCAGCATTCAGTGTTTGTGCTGGCTGCCCTGTGGCAATAAAAGCATTTTCACATCACAGACTGCTTGCCTGAAAATTATACTTAAGGTTAAAATGAACACTTCTACAGGAATATTTCCCCCTTTTTTTTTTTTTTTTGAGGATTACTTTAATGAAAAATAAAGAAACACTGCAATATATTGTTCTGAGTAAGGTTCTCTTAAAAAGTAGCATTTCCCTAAGCAGTAGTAGCCTGGTTCTTGAAGTCTTTGTAATAAAAATAGTGGAATGCTTGGGGGGAAACAAACAAACAAAAAAGGAAAAAAACAACAAAGAAAGGTATTCTTGTGAGAAAGTGAGACTGAAGGAAATAATTAAGAGGGTAAAAAAAAAAATCAGGCTTTGGTTGTGTTATGTTATGTCATTCTAAGTACTTATTCCATATACAGCTCTTTTAGAATTGCTGTGCTAGGCACTAGTTAATTGCCATTATCCTTAAGGGGGGAGGCAACTACTGTATTTTTGGTGATGTAAATAAGGAAAGTAAGATAAAAGCTACTAGGCAGAAGTTACACTGATTTGGATTATAAAAGCAACTTTGTAATTAGTTCGCTTATTTTGCTTACAGACTTAACATACTGCAGCTTAATATCAAGCCCTTAATAGAACAAAGAGAACAATGAGATATTGCAAAATCTTTTGCTACAGTATATATATGCAGTGTGAGCTTGAACTATAGGTATTTAACCATATTGCTTTCCTCTCCTATCAGGCCTGATCTGTTCTGCATTGATTTCATTTTGCCAGAGCTTTGCGTATACCTACTTGATGTTAACTACACAAAGTAAAAGTTTCCATTTGATTGAAATAATTTTTCCAGAGTACACAAATGTTTATTGGGTGTACATCAGCTGCAGAAACAGAATTGCTTCAGTGACGTTATGTTGCTTGTCTCTTTCAAGCACCAGATGTATCTATAATGTACTGTTTTCTATCAGTGGAGCCTCTTGGGGGTGATGGCTGCATTCCATTAACCAGTTACGGTATAGCTCTTCACTGACTTGGAAATAGCAGCCAAAAAAGTTGTGGCAAAATATGATAAACATCATTACCGTCCAGGTCTTGCAATCTATTCAGACTTGTGAAATCAGTCATATGCTTTGTTTTATAGATCAAAGGAGATAATTTTCAGTGCTCTAAGTAATAATTTAACTATGAAATACTTGTATTGCTTCCACAGCAATATCACTTTTCAGCTCAGTAACTACATGCAAATCTGAAAAGGTATTTTTTTAATCTCTCTTATGATTATTTTTTTGCATATTCATGCATGTGAATTAATACAGGTTGGTGTTATCAGATCTTAACCACCTGTTTAATTGACTACTGCATGACATCTTTTGTGTTTTTTGTTTAATATCTGTCTGGACTACAAGCCTTGGAGGTTGTGTGCAATATAATTAAAGCAAAGAGCAGATGTGTGAGACAAGGAAGACTTCCCAGCAAAGATAGCAGAAAACTGACAGGTTTTTGCTGTTCTTACGTTATGCCTAAGAAAAAAAAACGTGAAGACACTTTTGTTTAAAGTATAAAAAAAGTTTTCCACAAAACAGTTCACATCTTGCTTCTCTAGATGTTTTTCTCTAAAAACGTGTCCCTGTTCTTTTAATTTTCTTTTATATTGTAGTGTACTGTATCTGTGGAAAACCCATTACTTAATACATAAAATGCATTCAGAATTTTTAGTATGTATTTTATTGCCATGCAGTCTGTATAATTTAGTCAGAATAAATTAAAGTTTTTTTTTTCCCCTCTATTCTATTAAGTACTAGAGTAATTAGTTGATGCTTACGGCTTGTGGAATATTGTAAGCCATATGAGATTTTATTTATCTTCATTTCATGCAGAGATAACAATTGGTGACAGAGATATTGGTCCTTTCTTTTTCGTTGTATTGGCCAGAGCTACTTTTGGGGACCAGGAGAAATTCATAGCACAAGATTTTCTGGCAGCTAGGAAAGCCAGGTTGTGGGTAAAAGTTGTGTGTGCCTTGGGGAATAACAGCAGAGGAGAAAAAAAAATGGGCTGCTGATAGTTAGTAGTGGGGGAAGTGAGTAATTGTGTAGTTTGGAAAGGTGGCTGGGCTAATTATTCTTTGAATTATATTGCCCATTTTTCTTAGGAACCCTCTTAGGACCTTGTCTGTGCTTTGGACTTCTCTGTCACCTCTGTACTTTGCTGATTTCTATTGTTTTAAATTACAGAATGATAAAGAGGGATTCCTGCTCAGATAAACATTGTATTCCACTTATTTTCTGAATTTAGTTAAATGTTGTGTCTTTATGACACACAGTCCTTTAAGGAACTACTGAGTATGTGCTTCCTCTGACCATTTATGTAATTGGAAAAAAAATAATGATAAAGTGTGTGTGGGAGGTTGTTTTGTTGTTGATTTTCCTTCCCAGTGGAACAACCACTGAGTAGAAATTGTGGCAACGTTTTTCAGGCAGTTGTATCTTTCTTTGATATCCATCTGTGACAGGTTTTAATGTTAGAGTTGTATAAATTCTTGTATAAATGCTTCTACAGAGACAGGGCACAAAATTCTCACATAGAGGTAAGAAGATCTGTAAAACTAGTTATGCTGAACTGCTTTTTTCCCCATTTGCCATTATCTTGTCTGAAGCCAAATAAAGTTCAAAGAAATCATATTGTAAATACTATTTATAAGACCATTTCCCCATGAGTGATTCTGTTACTAGTGATCAACATTTCAGCCAAGTACAAAATTATTAATTTTAATTCAGCTAACTTGGGTCAATTGGAATGCATTAACTTTCTGTTCCTAATTAGCCTAGGTTTTGTTCCATATACAGAGTTGAATAGTTCACTTTTAATTTGTTATAACCTGTCATGGCTAAAAACTATACTGTGTTACTAAATCAGTCCATACTTGTCTGATTTTTCTGTAGTGTCCATTTGATCCATCTGTCTTTGAACTCAACTGGTGTCAAATAATTTTCTGGTTATTTGTCCTCTGACTTTGAAAAAACAACAAAACAATGATGTTGATTCTGAAAGTATGGTGCATTTTAACATTTTCCTGAAATTCATTGATTTTTATTTATCTGTTTTTCTTTTAACAAGTCAACAAACAACATCTTATTTGCCATTTCATGCTTTGGAGAGCTGAATAACTATTTATTTTAATTTAGAAGATGGTTTTACACGTGGAATTATATTTCATGTTTAAACCTTCACTGTTTTTTTGTTTTTTTTTTTTCAGGCTATGGAGAAGATCAACAGACTATCAGAAAAGGAACTCGCAGAGGCTGCAAGCAAATGGGCAGCTGAGAAGTTAGAGAAGGCGGATGAAAACAATTTACCTGAAAGAACAGAGTATGAGGTAAGACAGAAATATTAATTGATTTATTTGAAAGCGTTACAACAGTAACCTCCTGTTTTTCAGCACTCCTGAAAGGTGCATCTTATAGTCCACCTCTGGATTTGTCTGCCTGTGCTATTAAATGTTTGTTGAAAGAGAGAGAGAGGAACTAAAGCCATGTGTTTGTGGGGTTTGTTGTTGTTAAAAATGAACAAATAAACAAAACATAAATAGTAGGTTCTGTTAGTATGCCTTGAATTTATGTTGAGCTACAGTTGACAAAATAAGGCTCCATCTCTCCTCCAGTTTCTCCAAGGAACTTTCTTGCACTGGTGTAAGTTGCTTTGCCTACTGGGGTCCCTAAAATTAGCTAGAGACTACTGAATTAAAATGTGTTTATGTAAAACCTTAGATCAGAAGAGAAACTCTGTTTAACTGAAGTTAGTTCCATGTCATGGCAGTCTGCTATGTCTTTTATTCCCTTTTAGGAGCAGTCCTTCTTCATCTTAAATACCAGGCTTTTATTCTTGCTATTGTTGTTGATTGTCTGATTGGTTTAATTATTTTCCCAAATCTTTTGTTTCATTAATACTCAACATTAATTAATTGTTGATTTATAGCTATCTGCTCTTCTCCTCCTTGTCTTTTGCCTCTCGCTACATTGTATGATCATAGTTCTTTTCAGTGATCCTTTTTTACTGCTCTGCTGGCACAGCAGGCGAGTGTTTGTTAATAGCCTCTTGAGAAAGCTAAGTTGTTTCGTTTGTTACTGCAGTTAATTTGGCAAGTGATTATGTGGCGAGATTGGCAAGGAGCTGACAAACCTCTTGCTCTTGAACAGCTCAGCTGTGGATCCTGTGTCAGTGCAGATATGGGATCTACTTGACACCCTGAATCCTTGACTGTAGAAAGTTAGTAGGGATTGCTGATGTGAATTCTGAGACTACCTGAGCACTCAGCCCAGCACCAGCACCTATTGGGAAAGGAATGAGGCTTCTGAGAGAGCCCTTTTCACCTGAGACAACTTAATAACTTCTGAGGCTTTCCTGTCTTTCTGCCCTGAACAAATTGACATACATCGTTATGTCTTTTGACTCTTAGTCACTATGTGACGGGCAGGATTTTCATAGCCAACTAACTAGGGCTAATGAGATTGATAGGCAGTAATTTCTGACTAACAGAAGGCAACAAGGCTTTATTAAGCATGATGTGTTTTAACTAGCGTCTACCTCTTTTGATTTAAAACAAATAAAAGTCATGTAATGTCATTCATAAAGTAGTCTGGTTTAATCCTGCAATAATTTCAGCATTCCTTCTCATCAACTTTATAGTTGATGGGCAGGCATTTTATTTTTGTGAATGATAAGATGGAAAATAAATGTCTTGGGAAGCATTGAATTTCCTCTTTGTACTTCACCGCTGGGGAAACAGAGCTAGATTTGGGCTGGATCCACATTTATCTGAGCTCTCAGATCATGTCCAATGATCTAATGCTGACTATATCAACAACTTCTTGGTACTGAATAGGAGGACTGGATGAAAGAGCTGTTCATTTCCTTCCAGGAAAAAGAAACTAAAAAAGAGAAAAAAATCAAAATAAAATTAAAATAATAATAATAACAAAAAAACATATGAAAATATGGTGGAGTGAAGAAAAAGGATCCTAGCATGGATGCCATATGGAGACGCATGTATGTACAGTTAGTTCTATTTGTAGAGAGATTCAGGAGAGCAACACTGAAAAGAAATGTCACTCCTTTTCTTGATGAGGGGAAGGCAGTGCAGTGGAGGAAAGAACAGAGTGGACCATGTGGTGAAATTGATTCTGCCTTAGAGGAGATTGCAGTGGGAGAAAGGTTCATAATGAAACAACTGCTGTTGTGACAGAGTCTGAGATGATTTACTGACTGAAAAAGTGTTCTGTGGGCTCGCTAATGAAGGCGGTGAGATATTTCATTCTGCATCCTAGAAGAAAAGATAGTTCTTACCTTGACTGATAGGCTGTCATGTATGAGTTGCTGCAGTTTGATTTATTTTTTTTTTTCCCCAGTTTGTTTATCTTACATAATGGTCAAACTTTCTGTTATGCTGAAGTTCTTAGCATCCTCTACTCTTTCTCAGGCATTTCTTGATCTACTGCAATAAAGAGATTCTGCATGTGGTATTAATGGTTTATATTGATTCTGAATTTTGAGCAGATATTTATAAGACTGCATCAACTTGTTTTTTATTCCTAATGCTTTTCTCTTACACATTAATTAAGTCTTAAGTTTCTCCAGTTCTTTTTTTTGAGTAGTTAAAAGCATTTTTATGCATCAACTTCTCAAGTCTTATTACAAAAAAAACAAAAAACAAACAAAAAAACCTCCCAAATTATTATATATTGTACAAATCTGTTCTGTAATAATGCGATTAAATATACTGTAGTAATTTTTTTTCTTTTTCCATCTTCTGTTTAGACTACTTGATGTCCTTGAAGTAGGAGTCTGTATTCTTTGGGGCAGGAATACTGTCTTAATTCCCATATTAGAAGGAAGCCTGTACAATTTTGGTACTTAAGTAAGATTTCTGATATTATCAGGAATCCTTTAAGTGCATGTTTTCTCTTGCTGTACAGTAGGTGTCTCTTTTCCTTTAATATTTAACCCATAGCACTGAATGCTGCAGGAGTTCGTTCTGATTTTGTCATTGGCTGTTTACCTTTGATTTTTTTTATCTTTATCTTTCCCCAGAAATCTAATCCCACTTTCATTGTGGATTTCTTGGTGGTTGATGTAAAAATAACACCTATAGAAGTTTCTTCTCAGAGGAAGGGCTGATAAGGGTGATCTGTCATTGTTGTCCTTACAATTACGACTGAGTCACTTGTTTTTTTTGTTATGTTTTCTACATATATAAAATTAGTATTTGTGTAACTGTTAGATTGTAGCAATAATGCTTCACTACTGGTCTTGCTAAGCAAAATCATATTTTGTTGAATATTTTGGGGTTCTTTTTGCTGTCACCTTTTGACATTTTTATTTTGATTTTAAAACTCTGAAAATTCCTTTTCTTTTAAGGCTGGTTCTTCAGCTCCATTGTATGTCGAACAAACAGAGGAAACAGAAACAAATGTAACTGACAGTACAGAATTGTATGAGGATAACCAGCTTCTTTGCCGCTCAAAAGCAATTGCAAATAAAACCAAGGAGATAGAACAGGTGAGTCCTGTTGGCTTTTTGGCACTGATACAATGCTTGTGTAATGGCTTGATCTGCTATAAATATCTTTTTTTTTTTTTTTTTTTCTCCTCCTTGGAGCATAATATTAATGTAATCTAATTTGTTGAAGCAATAGAGTGATGGCATCTCTGTCTACAGAGACGCATTCAGATACATTACTGAAGAAGTATGGCATTTATCTGCACGTGGGAATTAGCTGTAGTCTTCTTCATCTTAAATTTAACAACTGTTATTATGCATGGCAAGCTGGACACAAGCCATCAGTGTGCCCTCACAGCCCAGAAAGCCAGCTATATCTTGAGCTGCATCAAAAGAAGCATTGTCAGCAGGGCGAGGGAGGTGATTCTGCTCCTCTGTGCTGGTGAGACCTCACCTGGAGTACTGTGTCCAGATGTGGAGTCCTCAGTGCAGGAGAGGTTATGGGCCTGTTGGAACATGTCCAGAGGAGGACCACAAAAATGATTCAAGTGGTGGAGCACCTCTCCTATGAGGACAGGCTGAGAGAGCTGGGGCTGTTCAGCTTAGAGAAGAGAAGGCTCTGAGGAGACCTGATGAAGGCCTTTCAGTGTCTAAAGGGAGGTTGTAAGAAGGGAGGGGACAGACTGTTTAGCCAGGGTCTGTGGTGACAAAGAGAAATGTTTTCATCCTAAAATAGGGGAAATTTAAATTGGTTATAAGAAAAAAAAAATTTATGACGTGGAAGAGCTGGAAAAGATTGCCCAGCGGTGTGGTGGGTGGGTACCCTGTCTCTGGAGACGTTCAAGATCAGGCTGAACCAGAGCCTGAGCACCCTGATCTAGCTGTAGGTGTCCATGTTCTCTGCAGGGGAGTTGGACTAGGTGACCTTTAAAGGTCCCTTTCAAATCCAAATCAAATGATTCTGTGACAAAATGATTGCTGTTTAGAATAACTATTCCAAAATTCAATATAAACAGGTAATTCTAAATGTAGTTAAAATATATATCTTTACATGAGAACAGTTCTTTACAGAGAGAGTGGTGAGGTGCTGGAACAGGCTGCCCAGAGAGGTTGTGGATGCCCCGTCCCTGGAGGTGTTCCAGGCCAGACGGGATGGGGCCCTGGGCAGCCTGGTCTAGTATTAAATCTGGAGGTTGGGGCCCTGCCTGTGGCAGGGGGTTGGACATTCATGATCCTTGAGGTCCTTTTCAAACCAGACCATTCTGTGATTCTGTGAAATTATCAAAAATGACTTCTGTAATTTCCTTAACTAGAATATGTACAGTTTGGGGATTGAACACTGGAAGCAGGCTGTTGTTTTAATCAGTTTTGAATACCAGTTCTTTTGTCATTTTTTTCAAGGATTAAGAACCTTTACATTTTTCTTAGACTGTAGTGTTGATATCAAGATGAGAGAAGGGAATTCTTTTCAGAAATTCTGCACTTTCTCTTTTATGTAGAGTGCTTGGGGGTAGATTGAATACAAAAAAAGATTTGTGTTGCTTCTTTTGTAATGTCCAGTCTGTGAGGAAGCTCAGTAGAAATTTATTCATTTACTAGTCTTTGTTATCACATCACTTCACAGTGGGGAAAGTATCTCCAGTAACCTGCTCAGTTTCATTTGTCATAAACACCTGAGTTATTTATTTATTTTTTTTTCTGTAGATATGTTGCTTTTAACTTAGAGTTTGAAAAATTTTTAACTTTTCAGTACAACTCTACCCAAATCTGGAAGAAGCATTTAAAATTTTAAATTCAGGCAGAAGAGATGACTTTCTTCAAACTTGCATTTACAATGTTTTCATGCGTTCCTGCGATACCTAAGAAATACAAATCACTTACCTCATTCATGATTATTTCATAATACTCTTCAAGAAGTCTTGTAGTCTGGAGGTAATCTTATAAAGCTTTTTCTACATTTCTTCTGTCTGAGTTGTAGTAGCTTTTGTTCTTTTGCACGAGAGTCCACTTCCTATACTGTAAAGTTGTTCCTTTTTCTTGATAAATGAAAAGCACATTTCTACTCTGTGTATTTTTTCTTTCTTTTTCTTCTCTTTTTTTTTACTATTTTGTATGAACATGGCTTCACGTTTTGCGAGTGTGGCTGGGATGGAGCATGCCATAACTACTAGGGTCATTATGCAATTTGTCTTCCTTTTGTGTCGATGACCAGTTCATATGTTCACACCTTATACATAAACTTATTACTATGAGAAAATAAAAAAGGTGGGAAAAAAGTACAGTAGGAGCAGATTTTTTAGAAAACAACAATTGGGAAAGTTTAGCTGCTGGTTCTGAAACCACGATTGGTTTATTTCCCATGAAGATGTATGTGCCCCTAGGTTCTATAGATAGGCTTATAGTCAAGGCTGATGAAAATTTGGGCATAAAAACAAATCTTGTTTTCAATGTGATCTAATGTTATTATGTTTGATAGTGTTGATACTTATCTCTAGAAGAATCTAGATTACGTTTTATAAAACAATGCTTTTAGTAGCTTCATTCAGAAAAGCCTGAGGAATAACTTAGATATTTTGATTTCACAGAACCGGTTTCTCCCGTTGTCAATTTGAATATTGAAGGTGTCAGCTTCCACAGAATCAAAATCAGATTTTATGATGCTGGAAGCATCTTCAGTACATTTTATTAAACTGAACAAAATTCTTGTTTGTTATAAAATGGAGTACAAAAAAAGAATGCAGGAAATGTGTTACAATGTTTTCGTGATTTGATATGTTGTGAGTCTTCCAAACCTTGTTTGGTACAGTGCTGCATCATCAGAATCTGAAAGTAAACTTAGGTGAGTTCTGAGTGACTTGAGCTCTCCGATACTAACAAGGAAGGTGAGAGGTAGCTAAGAGTGGAATGGAAACTGAATTTTCAGTCCTGTGGTGAACTGCTTACTGAAAGTTATTTGGATGAACTTGTCAATACAGTTTATGCTGTACTTGTGGTACTGTTTAACCAATTGAGAAGAAAAGGTGTGGTTGAAGATGCATGGGCACCTGAGAACATTGTTGAACCGGGACCACAGATCCTGGAAGTCTCTTAGCTCTTCTTTGAAATGACCAGTGTAGTGACCGAATCACAGGGGACTTCACCTGGACCAATATCCTCTTGGCAGCCATTTTTTGGGCCATTGAGAGCTCAGTCAATCTAAGTCCTGAGCATTTCCAGTGAGGGAGACTGCTGTTTCTTCAGACAGACTTTTCCATTGTTTCAGTGTTTCCTCCCTCTCAGCTCAGCTGCCATTGCAGTCCTGTATACTACTCTCCACAAAGTGCTTCTTTTCCCCACCAAAGGTTTCTGCTCCCAGCTCATCTTGGCAGTTTCCCATCCTTGAGCTGCAGAGTCCCATCTCCTTTCTCTGGTTCCCTGTTTTTGTGTGGTCTCACTTGCTTATCAGGGCCTGCTCCCCTTGGAGTGGGCTCAACTGTCCTCAGGAGAGGGTTGAGGTCCCCCAGCTAGCTGCCCTGGGATCTGCTGCCTCTGCCGCTTGGTAGCTGGCAACAGGACCTTTCCTGGCACTTCTGCACAGCAAGCGCTGGGAAAACTGATCTCTTCCATCCTGATCTGTATTCTTTTCCATCTTTGTGCTTCTTTGTACAACATGAGAATTCTGCAGTGTTGGTTTGTCTCATGTTTTAATATGTCTAGTGAATGTTTAATATGTCCAGAGTCTTGATAAATGATGTGGTTTTTGATATTCCATTTGTAAGCAATCAGAAACTTTGGAGGGCTTTTGAAAGCAAAAGTAGTGAGGTAATTAGTTCTGTTTGCTTGAGAGGTTCTTTATGCTTTTGAACGTGTCTTTAATTCTTTTCTCCACAGTGATAATTTTGAAATTTGCTGGTGTATGTTGTCAGCATGGTTGGGACTGGTCTGGTTACTCAAAAATAGCATAGCAGAGAATTTGACATTGGCAAGTCAAAATCAATGAGTGTTCACAAGTTGCTGATGTAACAATTTCACACACTTTTTGTACGTTTGCATCTGATATGCAATATACATTAATGTATTTTTTAACTTGTTTAGTTTCTGTTTTTATATAGTTAAGTATCAGCTTATGCTTTTAATATGCAATGTGCTGAAGTGTGTTTTTTCGGAAGTGATGACAAATACGT
The DNA here is from genome assembly GCA_035772895.1 of Perdix hodgsoniae. NCBI lineage: Eukaryota > Metazoa > Chordata > Aves > Galliformes > Phasianidae > Perdix > Perdix hodgsoniae. The sequence continues at coordinate 1,413,636 of JAPSGF010000074.1, forward strand.
CCCTGGTGTTAAATTCACAATTGGAACAATTTGCTGGCAGCGTTACACAAAAGGCTATCTCTTTGTTGTTCCTTATGAGCATGAGGAGCAGGGATTCTTGAAATGTCATATCTTGTCTAGACATCAAGTCTGCAGCAATAAATTAACTAGCCCATTATTATATGTCCAGTTTCTTAAATGTTGCATATGCAAGTTAAAGTGACATGGGTTACCTCTGAAAAACCTTTTTTTTTTTTTTTGTGAAGACAGATTTTACCAAATGAGCCAAGTACCTTCCTTGTTTTTGGCAAACAGTCAAACCTCTCTGTTTCTGAATGAGATTTGACATTCAGATTTCAATATTTCTATTACCACAGAACTCTGGCATCTAAGAAGGAAGCAGGGGAGTTAATGCTTTCATGACTCAAAATGGAATTGCTGCTTACTACTAGGCCTAGCTGACTTGGCGCTTTCAAACAGTACTTGAAAATGCTCAGTAGAATGATATTCTTTTATGTTCAAATGTGGATTAATTGCTTGCTTACTTGTCTTCTAAATTAATATTACTTATTAGCAGCCCTCAGGAATATTAGCAAACTGTTACCCTTATTGGACAGTTTCCTGCTAGAAGACGTTGAAAAGCACAGATTTCCTAAAGCATGCATTTGCAACCTCATAGGTAGTGTGCATGTAAAGTAGGATGAAACAGTGTATGGTTGGATCCAAAGGCTATCCAGATCTGGATCTGCTGTCTAATTCCTTTTCATTTTGGGGCAAATTACTTAAATCTCTGATAAAATGTTTGCTGTTTCTGCAATGTGTGAAAGTATTCTTCGTGCCTTCCTCTCTACCCTCCACCCCATCCTGTTCCCATCGCCAGTCTGAAAACAAAGACAATGGATTAGGGTTGCAGTATCTGATTGGGCATCAACAGTGTGCTCTCTTCCTTTGTTCTCTAGTAAATGCTCCAGTTCTGTAAATGTGTACAGGGAATAGCTGTTTTCAGGTTAGTTCTTCTAGGAGCAGGATGCTTAAAGTTAGCCTGTGTTTGTGTAGCACCTGAACATGAGATTGTTACCTTTCTTACTTTGGAAGAAATGGTCCTGTAAAAACAAAGCAAAAAAAAAAAAAAAAGTCTGAAGGTGTAGGGCATTACATGAAAAATATATTTTTCTTTTCCAGGAGTGCTAAGTACTCTCTTGTACAGGACTTAATGTTTTACTTTAAATACTATACTTTTTGATAGGGGAAAAAAAAAAATAATCTTGTGCTGTTGATGAGGCAATGCTGAACTCATGAGATCATATCGAGCAGGAGAATGAATAAGGCAGAGCTAGATTTTGAAGCTCTCTAAACCATCTGAAACTGGAGGAGACTCACCCCTCTATGGGTAACAGATGTGTGAGAGGCAAAGAGTTCAAGGAATGTGTGGGTATGAAGGTGAAACAGTGTAAATTTGAAGTAGCTTCCGATTCCTGGCCAGAAATAAGCTAATGAGAAACCATGGTAAGTGTGTACCAGATTGATCAGTTCTAGGTATATTAGGTTTAATATTGTATTTTAGCAGTTGTAGTGAAATAAATGAATAAACTGGGGGAATGGGGCTCCAAGAAGGAATGAAGGAACAGGTGCTCAAAGCTGCCCTGGGTTGTACTTTTCCTTTTGTCTTCAGCTGAGCCAAGAAAATGGGTTACGGTTTCTAGAGATTAGCATGTTGATCTGCTTCTGCTGCTGCTCGTTTCAGGCAAAATGATCTAGTTTAGAAAAAATCCCCTAATTAAAATGTGAGTTAAGAGGTGGGTAAGTTAAGTGAAGCTAAGAGGAACTGGAGTAGCTGAAGAACACATTAAAGGATTAGCTCAGATTATAGATGAGGTCAGACGTGCTTTGCTTCTGATGGGAGTAGGCCAGACAAGAGTAATAATCCAGATGAGAGTAAAAGATGGAGAAGCTATTGAGATTTTGGTTCCCTCCTAGTTTTTTCCTATTGTCCTTCAAACTTTGTGTATTTAATAGCAAGAGCTTAATGATGATCACTTCATCAATCTAATTTCTTTGGTACCATACTATGTGTCATGCCTCGTCTAAGCTTACATTAGTTTATTTAAATGTAAGGTGTAGTTAAGTGTGCTAATTTATTTTTCCTAATCAGAGAAACTTTTGTCTCTGTTTGGGGTAGCTTGCCGTAGGCATCCCAGAGAAGTTGAAGAGGTTTCTTTTTTTTTTGTATGGTAGCATTTGCCAATGGTCTTATTTCATCCTTCAATGACTTACCAATTTCCTCATATGAGTATTCCTCTCCTTAAATAGAGGACAAGTAATTTTTTTTTCACATTCTCAGTCACTTTTTCTTCCATATTAATTTTCACTTGCTAATTTTCCCATAGTTTTTTAATGTTTATTCTAGAATTCCTTGAATTTTACCATTGTGAAATCAAACCAATTGATTTTTTTCTATTTTCATCCTTACAGTTGACACATATCATAGTTTGTTTTTTGTTTTTTTTCTTGTAATGGGACATTTCGATTTTTAAATTTGAGCTGTTGGTTAGAAATCTGTATTTTCATGGTTATGAAAACTCCAAGATGGAGAACCATCTAAAAAAATATATAACCCTTGATATATGTATATAATGTATATAATTAAGAGCTAATTATGAGAAATTGCCTAATGAAGAAGTTTCAGACGTCAGGGTGCTTGGAAAGATGAGCAGAACTGACACTGGAGAACCTCCTGGGAAAGCAAAAGGATTAAAAACAGAAATGGTGAATAGGCAAAGCCTTAACAAATGCAGTAGTTTCTTTGGGGTTAAAGGATGTCATTTTTGTTGAATGGGTTGCTTTCTTCTCTCTTTTTTTACCCTCCTTTCCTATTTTTAAGGGAACTTGAATTTCATGTAAAACAAAAAGAGAGAGCTCCTTGTCTTCCAAATTTGTCTCCAGCATATTCTTGCTTTAACAAAAGAATATTAAAGGAGTTGAGAGATGGTTTTTAGCACTGTTGTTTATTTTTGAACTGTTCTAACAGTGAAAGACAAAATGATCTCTTGGTTGTGTCTGTGCACTGTGGCATAGAGTTTTGACTTTTTCCTCTCTTATAATGTTTTTGAACAAGACATGATTAGAATTTCTGAAGAATTCTTCAGCATTGCTTCCTGAATCTAAACAAAATGAGAATATCTGTAGGATCAGTCTAATATACCTACTAATTAGGCCCAGAAATGTAAATTGCCTCAGAAATAGCTCTATCTTGAAGAACTACAATGAAGTATCTACTTTCCCTGCTACCATAACAGTGATTTAAACATTAGCTGTATCATTATTCCTGATAAAGTCTGTGTTGTGTTCTGAAAGAGAGATAAAATGGAATGTATGTAGGGCACGTGGAGAACAGTGTCACGAATGAAAGGTGATAGTTTCATAAAATCATATGTGATGAAAGGAAGGTGGTAACTCAGTGAACATACGAAAAAGCCTTGGGTAAGTAGTGAATGAATTGCAGTCATAAGAAAGTTGCTGGCAGAAAGGATTTGATGTTTGGCATAGAAACTGGTTGCCATTTCTCCTGTACAGATGAGAGCTTTCAGAAGAAGTGGTGTGATGCAGACAGTGTGTGCATATGGAAAATCTGCTCAAGTGTGAATCTACAATCTATTTATAAGATGGATCACTGGGCTGGGGTGAATGGGATGAGGTTCACCAAAGCCAAGTGCTGGGTTCTGCACTTTGGCTACAACAGCCCCATGCAGCATTATAGACTTGGGGACGAGTGGCTGGATGACTGTGAAGAGGAAAGGGACCTGGGGGTGTTGGTTGATGCTTGGCTGAACATGAGCCAACAGTGTGCCCAGGTGGCCAAGAGGGCCAACGGCATCCTGGCCTGCATTAGAAATAATGTGGCCAGCAGGAGCAGGGAGGTGATCATCCCCTGTACTCAGCACTGGTGAGGCCGCACCTTGAGTACCTTGTTCAGTTTTGGGCCCCTCACTGCAGGAAAGACATTGAAGCCCTGGAGCATGTCCAGAGAAGGGCAACAAAACTGGTGAGGGATCTGGAGCACAAGTCCTGTGAGGAGCGGCTGAGGGAGCTGGGATTGTTTAGTTGGAGAACAGGAGGCTCAGGGCAGACCTCATTGCACTCTACAACTTCCTGAAGGGAGGTTGTGGTGTAGAGGGGTTTGGCCTCTTCTCCCAGGCAACAGTCAGAACCTGGAGAAATGGCTGCAAGTTGTACCAGAGGAGGTTTAGGTTGGACTTAAGGAAGAACTTTTTCTCTCAGAGAGTGGTCAGGCACTGGAATGGCTGCCCAGGGAGGTGGTGGAGTCGCCGTCCCTGGCAGTGTTCAAGAGGCGTCTGGATGAGGAACTGCAAGATCTGGTTTAGTGCTTGTGGTAGCAGTGGTAATGTGAAGACGGTTGGGCTGGATGATCTTATAGGTCGCTTCCAACCTTGTGATTCTACGATTCTACAGCTTTGGTTTTTGTGTCTCTTTTGCAGACTGCTGAGCTGATCTTAATATAGCAGAAGCTTATTTTGTGGATGCCAGCTTTGCTGGTGCATGTAGTTTAATCCTCTAAATCTAATCCATTTGTAATCTGATTTGTATACAACACTGACATTCCCATATAAACATAGGATCATCTGTGTCAAAAACCACCTTGGTGATAGATTTTATTTGTCTCTTGATTTCTGTAGACTATCTATTTCTTTTGATATTCTGAATCGCAGTCCCTATCATGTCTTCTTTCTTCTGGCACTTAGTCCACTGAGCAGATTAAAGTTGTTGCATTTTAAAGGGTAGGCTACACTTTTTTAGTAGGTTGTTCTTCCTTCTGAGTATTGGTGATTTGACAGCTATTAATTGGATGGCATTTTGGAAGCAAACAAAACAAGCTACAATTTACAGACAACTCGTCTTATTTTTTTGTTCCAATTATTTTGAATGCACATTGTATTTATATGTGTGTGTGTATATATATATAATGCTTGGCATAGAAAGTATTTTTGTGCTCTGATCTTTTAAAATGTAAGGCAACCTTATAGTTCTTTTTTTTTTTTTGTCTGTTTATTTATTTCATAAAGTTAATTATTTCCAAAGGGTTTTGGAAATGGGAGCTTTCCTAAACAATGTGGAAAAAATCTTTTGTTGCACAAGTAGCCTATGCATGTGGTTCTTCTGCAAGTCAAGATTATATAAACTAGATTTTTATCTTGGGATGTAAATGACTAATGCATGCCATCATTTATCACCAACCCATGAGTACCATTTCTCTGTTTTGTTTGATTCTTATTTGAGCTACTGCTGTGACTGTCCTCAGTAATTGTCTGGTCATAGACACATTTGGACACATAATGTTTAATAGCAAACTTCAAAGACTTGGCAGATAAATAGGGCAGGATTCCCTATGGGGCAAAGGCTCTGCAGTTGTAGAATGCCCATTTTTACCTTGGCACTCGGACTTTTAAAGGCTCACAGAGTCAACCTGACTCATAAAAATTACAGAAATTGGACACTGACAAAATCAGGTGGGTCAGGTTGTTCATGATTCTTTAGCTTCTCATACTTCTTGAGAAGGCCTATTTATACATTAATTTTCTGAACTGCTGAACTTTGTGCATTTCTCTGAATGACACTAATAACCCTTAATAGATGGGCTAATTGACCTGTTAGCAATCTTTCCCCTTTTCCTGTCCCCTAAATAGCTTAAGTACTTGTTTCATTACAGCATTTTCATTGCTGTGTGTACTTACTTGACCATAATTACACCACAGAAGCAGTTCATCACCGTGGTGTAGAAGATATTTCATATATTAAATTTTTGAGTCACATGATCCTTAAACAGAAAATTTCCACATAAGCATGTTAAACATAGAATTGGAATAGATAGGCTGTGCTGACACAAATTTTTCAGTGATCATCTACAACTAGAAGTTTACCCGTTTTATTACTTTTAAAATTATTATTATTTAGCTTCATGGGAAAGCTAGCTTATGCAATCACATAGTATCTGTGCTTTATATCTTTTGCATCTGTTCTCAAATTTCAATTAAATTCAGTTTAGGCATAAACCAGGATTAATTATTACAAGCATTATGCAAGTAGACAGTAGAAAAGACTGTCTAAGTTCCAGTGGAGGAAGACCATAGTATGATCACATTTCATGAGCACTTAAGCAAGTGCTGCAGTATTTTTTTCTTTGTTTGCTTCTTTCTTAAAAAAATGAAAATAAAAATTACTGTTGCAAACCACAGCTGCATGTTACAAAGTATTTGGTAGCAACTTTATTGCAGTATTTGGCAGTTCAAGAAATTGGATCAAGAAAACATGAGTGTTTGGGGTTTTTTAATCTAATTGTCTTATTCACTATGATTCCTGAAATGTGTCTGCTGTTACAGGTGAGTTCCCATGCTGCCTAGCTGTTGTTTGACTAGCTGCTACCATCTCTGAACATCTAGTGTTTTGAAAGCACTGCCTGAGATACTCAAATTTCCTAAGAGGTTGAGCACAAGTCTCTCAGAAGCCAGTCTTCCGTGGCTTTGTCAATTCCATAGTAACTATTTATTTATTTATTTGTTGTCACGGGGAAGATAAAACTTCTGAAAAATAAAAGATAATTGATTCCTGTCTAAAGCTACCAGAAATATCTTCTTCCTCTAGGACACCTCACCATTTTTTATTTTTTTATTTTTTATCTCGAATAACCTTCTTTCTATGTATTTCTGTGAATGTGAGTGAGATTCATAGAAATGAGTCCCAGTTGACTTATTTGGGAGGGTTAGTACATTACTAAAGACTCTCATAACAGCATTTTCCAAGTGGCTTGCTGGAGCTCGGATCTTGTTG
>JAPSGF010000074.1:1420487-1587823 GCA_035772895.1 Perdix hodgsoniae
AAAAAACAGTGATTAAGAGTAAGAAGTTTGGGGTACAGAATGCTCCTTTTGAGTACAAACTCTTAATGTCTTGCAGTTCATTAAAGTATTTGCACCTTTAGGAAAAAGAAGATAAAAATATTTCTGAATGTTTTACTTCTTTACTGCCTGTCAGCTAGTGTGATGATGAACTAGAAGTATGCAGTCACAGCGAAATGTCCCTCCACATAGAGGCACAACACGCTGTGAGGTAAAGCTGAACACCTCTTCACTGAAGCTGAATACATCCTATTCTGTTACCTACCACTGAATATGATGGAAACAAAGACTTTGTTAGAGTTTATAATACTGGCTCTTTGTTTTTTTGGGAGGACTTGTGAGCTGGATGCAATCTCCTTGGAACATGAGACTAGATTACTTTGACTGATGGGACATGCTTACCCACAGCTTTCCCAGCAAAGGGATGGAGGCCAGCTTTTGGCAATGAGTGGTGCACCACCCCAAACAAAAGTGTAGCTGAAAAAGAGCTGAAAAAGTGTAGCTGAAAAAAAGTGTAGAATGATGTGTGAATATAAATGTAGGAATCTTCATGTCACAATCATTTATTTATTGAGAGAGGTGGTCTGTGCCAAAGGGGTACTGGAAGGAGAACTGGATGCAAGAGAGGATACAGAAGGGTGTGAGGTAAAGGATGCTGAGGAAGAGGTGAAATGAAACTATGTGTAACTGAGCAGTGATGTGACCTCTGAATTGAAGGGTGGAGGCAAACTGGAAGAGATGAAAGGATTTGTGGTGACAAGAGAGGGCTGGCAATTGAGTGTGGAAAGCAATGAACAAGGGTGGGACTGGACTTGCATTTGAAAAAAAGGTTTGTGCCAAGATCAGGAACTGCAGCCAAGAGGGTGGGGAAAAGAAAATTATGAGGAACAAGAGGAACTTGGGTGGAGATGGGAATTAATTCTGCAGGAGAAGCTCTGAAGCCCATGGGCAAATGCAGTGGAGTTTCTCCTTGGCTGGAGGGTGGAGATACTACAGCACGCAAGAAAACTCGTTGCTATTTCTAGAGCCAAAAACAAATGGGAAACAGTCAGGTGCTACCTGCTTGGTGTCCTCCCCTCTATATACCCTTGGGGCATCTGCTGGAAGGAATAATGGAGTCATGAGGCAGGAAATGCACTGCTCCAGCACTGAACACCTGAAATTGCATGCTGAAGAATTAGAAAAACATGTTATGCTATAGTTCTTCTCTTCAGTTTGGATTACTGTATGTCTTTTCAATTAACAATCAAAATGATATGAGTGTTTTAATGTAAAATTGTTTTGAATGAAGTTACTGGTCTCTTTGTCCAACTGGATGTCTAGTTATAGCTTAAAACTCTCCTGATCCATTTTTAAATAATTTTTTTAGTTTTTTTCTCAAGTTTATAATTAGGCATAACTACAGTTCACTGTACAGTTTCCCTTTTTCTTAGTTCACTTCTGGAAGATGTTTTCTTGCAAGAATGTTTTCTCTCAAATCAGAAGCAAAGATAATCTCAAAGATTCTGTTTCCTGTTTCACTGAAGTCAGTTAATGTGTTTTCCTTTGAGTTTCTAGTAACAGGATACCTAAATGTTTAACTCCGAGCAGTGGGAGGCTCTCTGACTCACTCTTGATTTGGTTTAGGCTGTTGGTTTCTTGAGCACATTTATGAGTTATGTGTGCTTCTAATAACACAGTGAAATGTTTCAGAATACATAAAATAAAACTCTTGGTCTTACTATTTTTGCAGTCTGCTCTTGGATTGAGAATTGCATCTGCATTCCAAATGTGACACTTTTGATCTGTACGCTAGTGAATATATAGCAAAATGGTTGTAGTACTGAGACATTAACATACTTAATCCAAATGTGATTAATTTAAAATTGCAAATTAATATGTGATTAGATAAAAAAGACTTTTAAAATTACTTATAAAAAAAAGCAAAAAAAAAAAGCATAGTATGCGTTCTTGGTGTGAATTCTCCACATAATGTTAGCCAGTACTCGGGGAATAGGGTAGTGGTCAATAAAACCTTCCATTTAAAGCAATTATATTGTCTGTCATGACCCAGATAGGTCACCAAAGGGACTCTGTTTTAGGAGTGTTCCTTTCTATTTTAGTCAGGGTGGGCTTTTTGCTACCACGAAAAGCATATTTCGTCATAGTGAGTGGGCTCTCAAGCATTTTAGTCTGTCTGGGTGTTACTCATGTCCTGGTAAGCAGCTCAGAGAAATGGTTCTGAACAGAAGTGTTTCATCTACTGTGAATGTTATTCCTTCTTTGTATATTTGTATTTATTTAGGTACACTTTTATTGGTGGGAAAAGCATAATTTTTGCACATGGGTACTTTTGACAGTGCCAGTGAAAATGGAAGGTAACTTCTGTGCTATATATTGAGGACTTTCAAAGAGTGTTGCGTAGTTTGCAGCATTATCCTCTTTCCTTTCTCTGTCTGTAGACCATTTAATTCACTTTTGTGAATCATAGCATTCATTGTAAAAATGTTTCTGCTTTAGGGAACTGCAGGATTTGATCACTTATAACTCTTTTGTTGAAGTGATGTTGGATATTTTTGAAAGTCTGTTGTCTCTGTAGTAATATGGCTCATGTTTTATATCTGGCTTGAGTTTATCTCCTATCTGTTGTTTGACCAAGTTTGCTGTACTATATGACCAAGTATTCTTGAAAAATAGGATAATATATTGCTGAAGAACTAACAGTAAGGTATGCATAGGTTTGTTAGAGATGATATATTGTGTTCCAGCTGAGATATTAAAGGAGGCGGGGTCATAACTTGATAACTGTGTCTTAGTACTCAGTATCTTGTCAGGTGAATTTCATGACTATACTGGTGTATGTGCAGTTCGTTTCGATGCAAGTTGCTCAGTGTAAGTATAACTTGTAAGTAGCTTTTTACTGTACTTCTTAGAGCTACTATGTTATACCTTTAAAATGAAAGCTCTGAAAGAATGAATGCATGTGTAGGTAGGTATACAGGGTGCAGCATTTGCTTCTGCTTTTTAAATACATTTTCTGTTTAGTTATGAAATGTACCTTTTATATTTTCGTATTTGGTAGAAATTCATGATACATAAACTCTGGAATAGTTGTTTTTATGGCACAAGGTAATATAAAGATGATCACGTAATTTGCTTGATGCAAAATATTTTTAAGGGGTTTCTGAATTTAAGACATTAGGTTATTATATGAGGGCTGGAGTGAAGTCATACCAGAAGAGGGAGTGGAGAAGACTTGGATAGCAGAAGTGGTTGCGGAAGTGAGAGCAGTAAGAGTACTGCTTAGAATTGTTGCTTTATTAAATGCATGTTGACCATCTGCAAGGTGTTTGGAGAAGGAGTAATAATGTGGCCTTGTCTGCGGTAACGTTTGCTAAGCAGAAAAGCAGTGAGGACAAAGAGAAGAGGTGAACAGATGAGAGAGGGTAATGCTAAACTGAGGTAAGATGGAGTGAAACAGTGGTTCATATTAAAACTAAGCAACAGCACCAGTTACTGGTTTCAGTGCATTGCAAGCCTGTGAATGGGAAGTGATGGTTGTACTTTTTCTATTAAGAACGTAAGCTACTGGCTTACCCTACAGAAAGCAACTTTTTTCTTTTTGAAGAAACAGTTGCTGTTATCATCCTACACAGTTCATGGTACTCTTCAAGTAAATAAATAAAATACTCCTTTGTTTAGTGATAAATCAATTCTTTGTAGATACTAATTCTTGAAATAACAAAATGTCTGGACTTGAAAATAGAAAGTTTGCAGTGTTTATACCCTTATGTGATTTTAAAAAACAAAAAAAGTCTGCTGGAATTTCTAAATGAAATGAGAGAATGTCATTCATTTTCATTTCATTTCTTATTGAATTTGACTTGGTCTGTTCCAGTTGATTACATTTTTTCCTTGTTTAATTCTGTTTCCAGGCGCTGTGGTTCAGCCAGATCTTGACTGACATGAATTGTTTTTGTTTAAGGAAAAAAAGAAAAAAAAAAAGTTCTGGAAAGCTGCACAAAGTGAGGAATGCCTTATTTTTCAGGATATGTTTGTACGAATAACCCCTGTCTAGTCTGTATCTTTGAGAGCACGTGGTAATCTTTTATGAAGTAAGGTTAAAAGGTAAATGGTGTGGTACTGTTTCTTTTGGCTATTGCATTCAAGAGTTTGACCTTTAGAAGCCTATTTTTATCTCAGGCAGTAAACTATTTAGCTCTGCTTATCAAAAGAGACTTCACTGCTCTCTTTCCATGCTGTTCTTATCCAAAACACACTGTATCAATTTAGCATCAGTAGACTTTATCTGCAGCAGCTATTATTCTGCTTCAAGATGCAGCATAAAATGTTTATTTATATTGCAACAGTAAGTTTTAGTGAAAACAGTGAATGCTTTCATGTATAGTTCTGTGGTTTCCAGTGTCATTGACTAGTTTAGATCTTTTGTATTACCTCTTTCTTATTATAGTGAATAATTTAAAATTCCTGAACCCAAAACACTGTTTTTAATGACCAGAAATCTGTAGAAATATGGTGATTATAAAACATGAAATACAGAAGGGGATTTAAATCTGTCAGAGGAAGAATAAGTGCAAAGTCAGTCTGTTAAAATTTTTAAGCAGTTTTTCAGCAGGCTGATGAATTATTTAACTGGCTGAAATTGATCACTACAACTTTGTATCACAACTGCCAAGCATTTTCATTGCTTTCCTGAAAGTATGCAGAAATGAGCTTTGCAAGGAAGAAAAATATAAAACAGAATATAGATGTGAACAGCGTTGTGGTACTGTTATACTATTGTGATACTTTTTTGTTGTTTTTTTTTCTAAGAGATTTTGAATATTCCTACAGATGAATATGGCAGAGTAGGTCTATTTGTAGTTATTAGCAGATTTCCTAATTATTTGAGGATATCTTCAAATCATCAAGTGCTGGTGGCAATGTGAAATATTACCAACTGTTCAGTTAAAGGCTCAGTCCCATCCATTCAGCTGTCTGTGTGATGTGCCCAAGTTCTGCACGTTGGGGGTACTGGCCAGAGGGAGAACTTGCTGCATCTCTCAAGTGAGCACAGTTCATAACACTGCTAAAGCTACTCAGCAAATCTCTTTTGCCCCCATGAAGTCAACTGGGTTTCTGGGCAGCAAACCCTTGGTTTAGGGTTTTTTATTGTTTTAATCATTAAATTATATGATGCTTTACCATGTTACTCACAAACTTGTTTTATGATAAGAATAAATAAGGTATTTCACGAGATAAATCCAAGAGCACTGAGTCTAGAACTCTAAGTCCTTGCGTAAGATTTGTCTCTAGGATTGGTTGACTTAGTGAATTTGTTGCATTGTGCTATTTTCATAATTTACAGATGTCAGGGATGACAGGATGCTGCTTGAAGCTATGTATAAAATACAGAGCTAAAGCTCTCAGTACTCTCCCACCTCCCCCCAAAAGGAAGTATTTGATCCCAGTTTTCTTCTATAGATCATAATGCTTTTCATAACAACTGACTGAAACCAGACTCAAAGCTTCTCAGTGGCGGCCAGAATCTGAAGACAAGCGAGCACTTCAAAAAGTTATGAGTGTGTTCACATACCTTGCCAAGTCTATTCCAGATCTGTCCTCCGTCAGTTCACCCCATTAGATGACTTCTGGAAAATGTTTGGTGTCACTGCACTGAATGGTGCAGACATTCCTTTAATGAATTTGATAGGTAGCAGTTCTTGCGCTGAAGTGCTGCAGCGCTGCTTAACTATCTCATTAATGAAGGCATGAAGTGAGGACATTGGAAGCCGATGTTCTTCATTTCAGAAGATCTTCAAAAATACTTGTTTATACAATGTGATTATTTTTCACGTGGAAAAGTAGTTTACAGAATAAAAATAAGTGATTCCCTAGGTATTTGAACCACGTAATTTCTGTGATTCTTCAGTGTTTCTTATGAGCTATGTTCTGAATGTATCCAGTAACTAATTCAAGTGCTCTGGGATGTAGTCTGCAATGTATCCTCTGAGTAAATGCAGAACTTGTATTGCGTTTTCTTGGACCACAATTGGTAATCACTGCCCTAACACATATGATTTACTAACCATAAAAGACAAGCTCTGTTCCTTGTGGCTTTCGCTTTAGGGAGAGACATGTTTTCAGTTTTTACCCATTTTTGGATCAGATTTCAGCTTCAAAATTGAAGTAGCTAGAATTGCAGGAGCAGGTTCAGAAGGAGGGATGAGTGTAAAACACTAAATAAAAATACAGAAGAAATGAATGTGTCTGCAAAAAGAAAATTAGGTTTCATCATATATCCTCTCGGATCTCTTTCCCCCACCCCCACCATTTCAGGTTATGTTAGCTTTATGCTCTGTTTCTTAAGGTATTTGGTGTTTGACTGAAGATTCACACTAAGATGTGCAGTCATTTAAGCACAGATCCTGTGTGTTCTGTTTGTCTGGGCAGCAGTTTTGTGAGAGGTCCCAGCTGAACTCAAAGACACTTTAGCCTCACTAGTATAAGGCTGAATGCCCTCTCTAGGTGTCATCTGCAGTTGCTCATTACCCTCTGACCCCAAAGAAGTGATTCCTCCCTGCAGCCCAACTGATGTCCTACACATGACCTAATCAGGCTGATTTTGCCTAAAACCAAATTTTAAGGGTGGTCCTATATAGTTCTGGCTCACAAATGAGAGAGGTGATGATTTCTGGCATGCAGATAGTGACAGGTGCAAAGGGGCATGGTCTTTTCAGCTGTCACAGCTGTGTATGGGAAAAGATACCCATTCGTGTGCTGGGGGAAAATTATGGAAGTCTTCAAAAATGTGGCCTTAATTTATTTTTTCTTAATTTTATATTCAAAGTTAGTACGTGGGTAAAGGATGAGACAAGATCATGACTTGGACATAGAAAAAATGTGGATCCATTACTGAAGCACTGCTAAAACTGATTTGTGAGGCCAGTAATTCTAAACTCTCAGAAACCTTGAAGTTTAACATAAACTAAGTAATAAAATGTTGGTAATCTAAGTAATTGTTTTTCTTCTTGCAGCTGTTGCTTTTCCTTTCTGAAAAAGTTGTCCATTACATACAGTCCTTTATTGACTTCATGCAGTAATCTCTTTATGCAGTGTGTGTAATTGAGCAGCACTGGCTTCTCTAGTGTTTTTTTTTTATAAATTGTGTATTTATTTGGAGGCTGCTCTTAGGCTTTGATGATGAGAATGCCTTCTCATTTTGAGGCTGGTTTAAAGTCACTGTTCTGTTAGCTTTGACTTCTTAGCAACAACGCAGTTGCCAGTTAAGCATGCAGTTAATCTACGAGTTGTTCTTGTGCAGCTCATCTACTAGTTGTTCTTAACTGGAAAAAGAAGGTATCTAATTTTTTTTCCTTTCTTACCATTCTCTTACAGTGTATTAGTGATGTAAATACAGGTGATCCACACTCCAGAATAAAATTCTCTCTTTCCCATTGACAAAAATAAGCCTTTTAATGCTGAATGTGGAATCTGAGAATATTTACAGCTGAGGATATTTGTTGGAATCAAAAACACGAAGAGTATTCCTGAGGAAAACCTCAGGTCGCTTTTGGCTAAAGTCTCTGCTGCTGATTTTGACTGCAACACAGTACATGTATGTGGATTTCAAACTTCTGTACTTTCTCTATAAAAATGGTGGTGTGCTTTTATGATGGGTGGTTTTTCATGTCATTATTACCGTTAATATGCAGCCCATCTTGATGAAGCTTAAACAAATACTGCTTTCTTTTATGGTCAGTGAACATAACTGAAAGCTATTAAAGAGACTGGAATGAGAGAATTAACGTAGACAAACAGTCTTCTGCAGATAAACTTCACCCTTCCTGTTTTGGATAGAGCAATAAGTTTACTGTGAAACACATTTAGGAAATAGCTTCCATCAATTCCGTGTTTTATAAATAAAAAGTTGCAGGGTGAGGTCCTTCCTTTGGCATAAAGCTGATTATTTCCTGCTTAATCCTGAACTCAGGCATTTTAAGTCATGTGATTAAAAAAAAATTTTTTTTTTTTTCCTTTTAACATCCATCAGAGAGAAGAGCTTTTGGATTTTGTTTAGTTTATGGTCCCATAAAAAGTGCAATTTCTAGGTTTTTAGTTCATTATAGAACAAAAGAAAATAGCTACCTAAGTTGCTACTCTGGGAGACTTTTTTGACTTGCAGAGATTTTTGTGGCTGATTGTTCTTAAACATGTATCTGGATATTCATACATGTGAGCTGGAAAGGTATAATTGGTAGGTCTTTTCAGAGATAATCAGTACTTCTGGAATAGTATAGACAGTGGTGAATTGTAGTTGCTATGGTCTATTTGATTTTGGATTTATAATCTGCTTGCAGCAGGCACATGCTTTCTGAGAAGAATATGTGAGAGGTAGAACTTTAATATTGCTGTTTTACCTACAGAACACACAAGTTAGTATATGAAGTAACACTACCCTCGTCCAACACATCTGTTGTAAAGAAGCCAATGAAATCTAGGCCACACACAAACTGGTCTCCAAGGGCCTGTAGTTGGTGTTAGAATGCTGTTATTATGTGGTCTGATTGGTTTAGTAAAGAATTATCTCCAGTAAAACCATGTAACATAATAGTCCTTGCCCTCCCACATGGGAGCTGCTTTTGCCTGGCTGACCAAGACATTTCTGGAAGAAGTAATAACGCACTTGCTATTGCCAAAATATAGCACTAAATGAAGTGTATTGCTGTGAACACTTCTTGTGATATATCAATTCTTGTTCATTTAAACATTCACTTAAAATCCTCCACTGTAGCATTTAAAATTATTGAAGTACACATATGGATTTCTTAGCAATGCATTTTAAGTAAACTTTTTGCTCCTTATTGAACTAATTTGTAAGAATTTTTGAGCAATGGAGAAGTATTTTAAAAAACATAAGCTTTCATAACTTAACTTATGTTGCTGAACTTTCCCAGATACTAATTTTATGGCTAAGAAATACAAGTCATGGCAGTTTAATCTTACAGTGCACTGGTTGTAACACATGTGATGATCTGCTTTCTCTGTTCACTTCTATTTAAAAGAGAGTTGAGACAGTTCTATAGTTCATATGACCAGGTATCTAAATGATCTCAACGCAGTTAGCTTTTGCAGGGGTTGTTCAGACCCATATAGCCCTGATCTACAGATTTGTCCTTGTTGTGTACCTCTGGCTGCAGACGCTGCAGTTGGTGAGGACTTGTCTTTTTAATTGCTTTTCATGCCTTGGCTCTACTTAGGTGTCATACAGAAATCGTATATTCCAACTTTAAATCACTTCATAAGCACTGAGTACATGCACAAGACAGTGATTAATTTATTTTATTTTTTTTTAAGTTTGGGTAGTGAAAGCAAAAAGAAGAAAGTTGAGGAGTTACAGCAGTCCTCTGCAGAGATCATAAATAGGAGCACTGTTGCTCAGAGGGAAAATCCTGCATGAAGTTGCAGGAAGAAGGGGTGAGTGCTGCAGATGGGATCGTGGTGAAGATGCTCCTTCAGCTGCTGTTTGCTGGAGCCAGTCATACACGTCTCACAGTGAGCTCCACCCTGTGCAAACCCTGTGGCTTCACTATCATTGCAGGAGGTGCCACCAGGGCATGCTTTGAAGCAAAGGAGTGTCCAGATGATGTCTTGAGCTTAAACTGGGAGTGATGGTTTCACTGAAGTCAACCATCTGGTCTGCATGTTTCCTTCCCGGTGAATGGAGAAGACCGGAGCTGGATCTTAGGTCCCAAGCCAACTGTTCAAGGCTTTCAGGCTAAAAACGTGTGTAAGCTCAGCAGGCAGATGGTTGCTGTACACACACACACAACAAACAATTTTATAGGACATTTTTCATCTCTTTGTGGTAGAGTTCTACTTCAAAGTGGAGCAGGAAACCTTGGTTGTGTGGTTTTGGTGAAAGCAGAGTCAGAATCAGAATTCAGACTTCTGAAGTGATGGCTGTATTGGCATTTGTCCCACATGAGGGAGTTCCAGCAGACTTTTCAGTCAGGTATTTAAATGCCAAAAAGTGTTTAAAGATTTCTGAAAGCCGATTAAATCTATTAAAGAAAGCATTAGAAACTTTCAGTGGGAAGGGAGGCAGAATCGCATTTAAGTGTGAATAACTTAAATGTTTTCCATATCTCCAATAAGTAGCAAATTAACATGAAATTGTTCATTATTGTATAGTACATTAAATAACTTGGTTCCCTCAATTTGCATTTCAATGAATATCTAATCGGCCTTTAAACAGCACATTGATTAATGGGTGCAAAACTTATTGCATGGATTCAAGGCAAAATTGTTAGTGCATATTAAAGAAAGGAGTAGAATAGACTTGTTGATATGTTATAATTAAAAATTGTATCCCTTCATTGTAGCTAAATATTAAATTTGTTGAACACTAATTTAGCTTTTTGTAACCGTGAAAAATAGTTAGTCTTGCATGAAAACCAATTTTAAATGTCTTGATCACGAGAATTGTTTGCAGTGGTTTAATGACAGTTCTGAGCATTCTTTGCACTGTGGAGCAATAAGTTTATATATTGTGCTCATAAACATAGCAGTACAATTACATTGCCACTCCAGTAATGGAAATGTCTCTGTATTCTTTCAGCAGAGCATTAGCTTATTGTTCTTGAGGAGAGTGGATGTGGTCTAATTTGCATGGTTGAGAAAAATCTAATGTAGCGTGTGAATTAAAAAAGAGTCATTCGGGGAGAGGTAATAATTCCTTTCAGAAGAAGTCTGTGGCAAGGAGAATGCTTTGTTACCAGTAA
Source organism: Perdix hodgsoniae (assembly GCA_035772895.1). Taxonomy (NCBI): domain Eukaryota; kingdom Metazoa; phylum Chordata; class Aves; order Galliformes; family Phasianidae; genus Perdix; species Perdix hodgsoniae. Next base: position 1,431,269 of record JAPSGF010000074.1, read on the forward strand.
TATTGAAGTCACTGATTGTTCACCAACTTCCCAATTTGCTAGTACTTACATGCACAATTACAATGTAAGATTTTATTGCATTTGCAATCAGCTCAGAGCTGGGTCTGCATTACAAAATCTTGTCGTGTAGCTCACAGTCAGTCTGCTCATGCTGGGAAAACCTGGCAGAGGTGTGGTTGTGTTAACAGAAGAGTGCCTTGTCGGGTTTATTTTAGGGCTGCTGAGGAAGGGAAATAAAAAGCTGACTGATACCACCAGAGGGCTATACCAACCTAGCTATCGTGGTTCAGCTGGGGGAATGAAAGCTGTTACCTCCGTCTGCTGCAGAGGAGCCCTGGGGCTTCACTGAAGCGAGAGAGATTTCAGGCAGTTTGCTCTTTCATTAATGGGATATCTGGAGGGGATGTGGTATGGCTTTCAACCCTGTGCTCTGCAAGTTCAAGCACTGCCTTTGTCAGAAATCAAATAACTATCAGGGAAGTGTGTTGCTTCTCTCCTTGCATGGGGCATTTGATACTTGTGGGAATTGCGCCCTTAGTAACGGAGCAGTTTCTGTCTTCTGAAAGATAATATATAAAGTGATTACTTGCATGAATCACAGGCATTAGGTTGTGATTGCTGAACATGTTGGATCTTCTCAAGGGTGAGTTAGTATCTAAGGGTTGCAGGCTGTTTAACGTGGTTTCTGTGCCACAGCCCTAACTCACCTTTGCCTGTGCTGAAAGGAGCTTTGAGGGTCAGGGTGTAGAGCTAAGTTGGGAAAACTGCCATAGGCTTAAATAAGGTTTGTGATTATCTCCACTTTAACCTTCCTGGTTTTCTGCAGCCCCTTTGATTACTATGTTGATTTGTATTGTTGAAATAAAGCTTTTTGGCCGTGGGTATGGAAGGTATGCAAGACTTTGAGACCAAGGAGTAAAAGTATCTGAGTCTCCTGCAAGGAGGGAAATTTTATGTTCTGATTTCTGTTCTCATTACTGTTCATTTATGTTGTCCAGCAGCTCTGTTTTGCAAAATGCATGGAAAGGAAATGATGCAGTGAGTAGTAGGCATGACATCAACGCGTTCCCTAGGTAGATATAATTTCACCCACACCCAGAATTTGAAGTTACAACCAAGTTTTGGCGATGATGTTTAGAGGATGGTGTGAACTGGTGCTCATACATCAGCTGAGCCATTCCACAAACATCATCTGATTTAAGTCAAAACTGACATTAGATGATCATTGTAGAAAGGGCATCAGAATATAATAAATGAGTAGTCTCCAGGTGGTTGCTTTTGCCTCTCCACCCTCAGAAGTTAATGTCCCTGAGGTAGAAGAAGAGAATCTACAGTATCCTTCATCTCTTTCGCATCAGCACTGCTGAAGGTGTTTTAAGGTTAACTCTGGAGAGTTGTAGGGCTTCAGTTGGTGGGCAGAAAAAGTACCTGGGGGCTAAACCTTATTGCTCTAGCTGGATCTGGAAGGCAACGTCCACTCAGGCCCTTAGCTATATTTAAACAGTTCTAGTGGTGCAACTTTTGGTTTAGATTTCTCGAATATGGGAAGAGTGTTCACTGGTGTGCTGGAGGTGCAACATTCAGATTTGCATCTTGGTAAAGCCAAAATGCTTATACAAACTAAGCACAGTGTAGGGCTGATCTCAGCCAGAGCTTGTAGGCTGTTATCATGTAAGAGTGAAAAGAAGTTAGAATATCATGTGAGTAATATAAATTAAAGTAATATAAATAAAGAAAGAATCTTTGCAATCTTCTGAGCTCATGGATGTTTTGCTGACCTTGGAAAGCTTTTCCGGAGATAATTTGAATGCAGCTTTTCCTTCATTGGTAAATTGTACTTAGAGTACAGGTATATATATGACATACATTAAAAAAAAAAGAAAGATATTTAGGAATAGAGCACCTGTTTCTACTCCTCCTCCATCTGTTTGATGTAGTGATACATGTTCTGTTCATTATGCTGGTGCTATACCTGAGTTCAGAGTGTAAAAGTACACCATGGCCTTGGATCATCCTATGGCTTTAGCTGTTTTCAGGGTTACTTGACACATATATCAGACAGAATGGTTGTGTTGTTGGTATCATCCCTTTTTTGTTTTTCAGTAAAAAAGCGCTGTTTCTTCTTTCCCCACACATGGAATCATTTTCAGGTTTCAGCTCCAGCTGCTTACAGACAAATGTTCCATGGTTTGAACTCAAAATCAGTATCAGCTGGAATTTTAAAGATGGGGATATTTTGCAACCTTGTTGGGTTGTAAGTTCTTCCAGTATTCTTCTCTAACAGCTTTTTTCAGAGTATTTTCTGCAGTTTCTTTTTCTCAAGCAGCATTTCTCTTCTTATTTCCCAGTACTAGTTCTCTTCTGTAGGGAAGATGGATATGAATATGCACAGCCAACATCTCCATTTTCAGCAGCTTCGAATACTTTCGCAGGTCTTAAAAATAGATCATCGGGCCATTAAGCTGTAGTTCATATTCTCCTGTAATTGATATTCTTGTGAATGATAGTCTGAGTTCCCTTCTGCAAAGCACGGTAGCTTCTCTGACAGTTTTCATGCACTGGTTTCAGATAGTCTGCTTTATGAAGTTATTTTCCCTTCTCAACTGTGGTTCTCAGTTCTTCACTTGTGCTGATGCATCTGGTTTTAGAATTGAATCACTGAATCACGTTAATTGGAGGGAAGTAATTTGAAAAGGGATCATTTCAGTGATGCAATTTTTGTTGCAGCTATATAAATAGGCTTATTAGCACAGTTGAGGAGGAGGCAGATTGCATTGGGAGCATCAGAATTAGCAACGAGGCTAGAAAGCTTGTTGAGGGAAAATTACGCAATTGTTGTTACAGGAGCTGAGCTGTTTCCTTTGTTTTCTGTTGCTAGAAATGCCTTCCTGCCCCACCTCCTGCCCTCTTCCTCTATGTCAGGTATTCCATTTTTTAAGTCTTTTGTCACAAAAGAGAAATGTTGCTGAAAACAGTCATCTCTTGTACGAAGGCATTTGTTTCCACTTCATTGTGTCAGCAGTGTCTTCACTGACTCCAGACTCAACAGTGGTGGTGGCCCACTTGATTCTCCTTCCAGGCTGCTTTTGTGAGTCTTTGGAAGAAAAATGTGCACAGCCTGAGCAAATCTTTATATGTTGAGGTTCAAAGCATTTCACCTGGGCTGTTTCTTCGGGATGCGGGAGAGAAATATCAGAGTGCTACGTGCCACTCATTTGAAGGCCGGCTTAGAGTGGAGAGCACTTACATTGGCCCCGTTTCGGGGTACCCTACAGCATAAGAGTTGGGGCAGTGTTGCCTGTGTTCTCCATTTGTGCTGACATCTCACAGGTGTCAGTGTTGCCCTGCAGGCTGTGAAGGCTGTTGGTTATTGGGACAGATTACCTATGGAAGATCATTCACACGTCCTTGGTCTGATGGAGGTGTGAATAGGATAAATAGACGTGCAATAAGAAAAAAAATCTCACCAACCTTTTGAACCATTTCCTTTCTAACATAATGGCTCTGGGGTTAAAAAGAGCTTTCAAAAATCATTCTGTGAAGGTGATAGGAAGCCTGCTGCAAGCACTTGAAAGGCATGCGTTTTCCAAAATGAAATACCATCTGTCTGTCATGTGGCTAATCAGACACAACAATTCTTCCTGAGCTTTTTCCTTGCAAAGAATCAGAAAATAAAGGAGCTAACATTTGCTGTGTTTCAGTTTCTTTTAGCAAGTATCCTACTTCACTTGCTGTGGAAAATGAGCTCTGTGAGAATCTCTGTTTCTGATATTTTTGCTACCAGATAACTGAACGTATAAAGCAGGAAACAAATCCAATCTTTGCAAAAATACCACATGTGTGCTGTTTCCACATTTGAGGTGTTTTGCCAAAAGCAATCTGTTTTGGACTGCGCTGTTGTTTTTGACTTAGTAATCTCTCTTGAAAATGAGTTCCTCTCAAAAGATTTTTTTTTGTTTCCTAACCACTGTTTGAAAAATGGACTTGATTTTAAACTTACAGCATCATAGAACATACTGTCAAGCATTTGACAAGTCTTTAATAAGAATATTGTGTTAAATCATTATGTTTCTGACAGTGATAAATAGAAAAAAGTAGTGTAGCACTGGTGGGAGGATCCTGTTTGGTTCAGTTTTTTGTTCTCTCTTCTTCCTCTTTTTCTATTTTTCTCCTCCGCCCCTTCCTCCCCCCCTCCCCCCCTCCCCGCTCCCCTCTTGTCTTTTGCCTCCCCCCCTTTTGTTTTGTAATACAGAGAATCCTTTATATACAGTAGCATCACCTATGCACAAAATATCATGGAATCACAGAATTGTAGGTGCTGGGAGGGACCTCTAGAGATCATGGAGTCCAACCTGCAAAGCAGGCTCTCTACAGCAGGCAAAATACAGATAAATGTGCTAGGAAGAGTTCACATAACATTACAGAAGTCAAGTTCTAGCACAATATTGAGATACTGAGAAGTATCAACATTTTTATTCCTCTTGTAAAACATGGAGATACGCAACTGATTTACCTTTTTTCAAAAATTCATTGTGTTTTCTGAAATTTGTCAAATAAAGTAGGATTGTGTGAAACCGAACTGCTTCTGGTAGTTGAAATACTTTGATATCTTCCTCTTTTGGTGGTGTTTAGATTAATAATTTGGGATCTGAAAGAGGTGAAGGACAACTGCCAAGATTTCTTTTATCCTTATTGGTTGAATCACACATGCAGTCAAACTTCTTACAAGTTACGCTTGTCAAGGACTTCTTCGAGAGATGGAGATCCAATAAATAAACATAATTTGGTGAAAATATTTGAATATGACTTGTATTTAAAACACTATGAAAAATTTAAAACTAAGTTAGCATTGTGTAAAGATTGAGATTGCTGGTTCAATTTGTACAACGGTTATATTCATTTTACCTTCATTTTACAAAAATCTGGTTTAGCATTTGCACTTTATTCTGCCATTATTTACTAAATAGTGTTGCAAAAGGAACTTGTTCTCTTTTTTGGCATTTCTTCCGATAAGAGTTATTTCTTGTATTCAAGTAATCCTGTACAGTAATACTGTACATGTGTATTAAAGTTGGTCAGAAGAGAGGAGAGGGCAAATATTTCTTACAGCTGAAACTCATTAAATTCAATGCTCTTTGGTTTTGGCTCTGCAGTGGTTCCTAACAATTTACTGGTGTGCTAATGTAGACAGTCTTATATTTAACTGTTTTCTAAAACATGTTGTTTCTAGGTATACAGACAAGACTGCGAAACCTTTGGCATGGTGGTGAAGATGCTGATCGATAAAGATCCGTCATTAGAGAAGTCCATTCAGTTTGCTCTGAGGCAGAATTTGCATGAAATAGGTGAGCGATGCATTGAAGAACTCAAACATTTCATTGCTCAGTACGATGCTGCCAACCAAGATATATCAGAATCCTTCAAAGATGGCTCATACTAAAACAAAAATACAGTTTTAGAACTCTGCATACAGTATGTGCACTGCAATGCATACATCTGTTTCTTGTGGGGAAAGGGGAGTTTGTGTTGAAGATTTGAACCCAAGGCCTGTGCTACTTCATAGCTCAGATGGCTGTACCTTGTTCATTGTGGTCTCCACAGTTGTATCTTTCTACCCGTACTTGTTGATGTATATTCCATTGAAAAAGATGTTTTTTTCTTCAAAAATTCTGTAAAGTGACAAGCTACACAGTACCTGGCAAAACACATCCAGTCTGATGTTTGTGCACTTGCATTTTGATGTTTGTAAGCATAACCAGAAATATTGTGGTTTTTATTAAAACAAGAACATTAAAACAGGTTCTTTCTTCCTTAGCTTATGCAGAAATATGTCCTGTGTCCACATATACTGTAGGCAAGGAAGATTTGTAAAATTACTCACAGCTATGATTTAATTTATTTATTATAGTTTAATTTTGAATTTCACATTAATTCTGTAAAATTACACCAGGGTTTATGTCTAGTCTTTGCCAGAGGAACTCTGCCTGCTCAATGTTAGAAGAACTTACTCTACTTCTGCAAATGCTTTTTATATGTTGGTGTTTTCCACACTTTAAGTCATTACTAGTAAGCAGTATTATGTAGAACTAATTCCAATTTTTATTAACTGTTTGCAACTGTTTTCTTTTGTAATGATTTTTATACATACGTATTTTTGAACTATACCTTACGGAGTATAACCACAGGCAGACACTGAGGAAAGGTCTCTGCTTTTCCCCTTTCCCCCCTCTTCTCCCATAAGCCTCACCATTTTTTGTGCATCAGTTCTCACAATTAAGAGGCCGTGTAAATCTTCAGAAATCAAGAAGGCACAGGATTTGGGGTGCCAAGGTGAGGTCTGGGCCATCCCTCTATTTAGCAACGCCAAATTGCTTCAGATCAGGTATAACGTGAAGTTAAACCCTAAGTAGGCCCAAAGTGTGTAATTTCAAACCTAAATGATTCTGTAGTAGTGTAGTGTCTGGAGACATTTTTGACCTGATAAAGAATGACTTGTAGTGGGAAAATGGCTGAGTAGAGACAAGGGACTGCCAGTGCTGTGCCATTGCGTCGCAGTTATGAAATGTAACTTAGGAATTGTTGGCAGTGGCTATTGGTATGTGTACATATAAGGTGATGCTGTTTTTCTTGAATGTTTTAGGAAAAGGGAGAATTTGAGTCATAGTCAAGAAGAAGTAAACACAATTGCTTTCTATACATGTATTTAGAGACATGAAATTCTGTAAGAGGGCTAACAATTAAAGCTCACCATTTCCCATACTCACAGTATTAAATGAAAATGTCAATGTATTCAGCCCCTTATTAAGTAGCTTCTCAGATTTCTGCCAAATGGTTTGCAGGATGTCAGGGCTGCAGGGTTAGCGAAAAGCTCGCTGATCCTTCTGGGTGCTGATTTGGGGTGGGAGATGGGAAAGAAAGGTGACCTGTGGTGGCACAGCAGCTAGACCTGACCCAGCCCTTTTTGCAACAGCCTGGCTTGGCCTGCAACCACAGGCAACGTTCTCTGAAACAGAAGCATAGCGAACAGGGCTCACTATGGACCAGATAGTTTTCAGGTGGTAGATCTGAGCTTCTGCTTTGGGATAGAAACACTAGAGAAGGAAACAGTGAATTCATGCTTAATATATTGTTTGTCCATTGTTACTGCACATTGTGTTCGGAGTCTCTTTTGTTCTCATTGTGAAATTTAATCAGGCTTCTAAAAGTACCTGATTTTTCAAGGGCTTTTCAATAGAGCTTACAATGCTGTTGTGTTTTGGAAATTAGCCAGTAGGTCAGCAACATCTTCCTAGGTTGTTCTTAGCTTTCTTTCTTTTTTTTTTTTTTTTTAATTGATTTATTTTTCCTGATAATCTAAGGAGACGCTTTTATTTTTATTTTTTTAATAAATGCTGTTTCTATGAAAGTGATTGGCAGCTGTTTTTTCCCTGTTTAATACTTGTCATGATGTTGAAAGTTCATGAGTAACCTTTTGTGATGTATCCTTGATGCTGATGTCAGTAAAATGTTATGCCACTTAAGCTTGAGCGAGAAATACTTTTTCTTATTCTTGCTTCCTGAAGGAACAAAGAATTTTATTTTGTATCAGTATAAGAAGTTGTGCTTGGTCTCATGTAGAGCCTCAAGGGAGCTGCTAGAAAGGGGCAGGAAAAGCACTGACAGAAGGAACCAGACGCTGTGCACGAGGAATTGTTCTTTGTCCCTTTAGGAGCTCTTGGAAACACAGCATACTTCTAGGACTCGTTAACGTGCAGATGCCCTTAAGAGAATGAAAGGGGAAGAGGAAGTGGAAGGAAACAAGGGTAGAATTAACTGCTAAGGCTGCAGAGAATATGAATGAATGAACTTCTCAGTGGGAGTGAGCTGGCAGCCTTGAGCAACAGGTGGAGTGGTTAGGGTGAAAGTCCAGCAATACAGCCACTACAGATAGAAAAGGAGCCAGTACAGCATACCAGAGGAACTGCTTCCTTGTGACTGTGTTTCTGTGCAGGATTTCATCTTCTGGGAAGGTGAGGATGTGTGGCCCAAATGTTTCTTGGTATCATGAAGGTATAAGCTCCACTCACAATATAGGCACCCCTTCCAATAATGCAAAACTGAAGCTGTACATTCTGTACCTGTGTTGAGTGCAGGTAGTAGGCACTATAGTCCGTATCATTTCCTTCATATTAAGATGGAAGAATGGATTAAAACCATTTCTCAAAAGAAACTGTTCAAAAATAATGAAGAAGCAATCTTTTATATCAAGGTGCAGAAAAACAAAACAGTCTTAAGCCATCTTTAAACTTAGCGTATAATATCTGGGTAATAGTACAAAAAGCTACCTGTTTTGTTAAGTGTGGTTACAGGCACCTCTTGTTCTTCCCATGATGGGAATGTCCCTCAGCAAACCTCAGAAAACACAACTTTCCAAATGTTTCTAATACTCTTGATGTTTGTAGCCCTGCAGCCTAGTGTGAGTGAGTGGTGGCAGGTAACAGGACGAGGGGAAATGGCCTCAAGTTGCACCAGGGTAAGTTTAGGTTGGATATCAGGAAACACTTCTTTACAGAAAGGGTTGTTAAGCACTGGAATAGGCTCCCCAGGGAGGTGGTTGAGTCACCATCCCTGATATGTTTAAAAACAGAGGAGGGAGCAGAGGGTCGTTAGTTAGGGTAGCATGGTTAGGTTGAGGTTGGACTCGATGATCTTTAAGGTCTTTTCCAACCTGAGCAATTGTATGATTCTATTCCATGATTCTGGGTAAGGGAGAGCAATGTGCCTCAATCTGAGGTGCCTAGCTAGCCCTGAGGAAGCTGCTCAGCCAGAGCACTGCTTCCCTGGGCACTGTGCTGTGCAGCTGTACCTTCACGGAGTGTTGTCTCAAGGGAAGAGAGATCACAGCTCTTGCCTTGGGCTGGAAAGAATGGCTGCTTTTTTTTCTTTAGCTTGTTGTTTTGTTCTAGTAACAGTATGGGGAAGAGAGTCATCTTTCAACTCATTTATCTGGAGGTTTAGAGGGAGGTGCTACAGAAGTGAACTCTCCGAAGACAGCTTAGAAATGACACTAGATATGTGCATTGAATAGTTGTGTTGTTTAAAACAAAAAGAAGTGATCACACACAATGACTGGAAAGCATCTCTCATCTGATACTCCATAAGGCTTTGGGAGAGTATGTATGTGCTGCAGCTCTGAAGATGGTGTAAGACAGTTCAGAACAAGTGCTGCTGGGACATACCTGCATGAAGCACTTGCTCCAAAACGGGCCCAGCAGTAGCAGCAGGGCATGTTGTTCCAGAGGATTTTGATGACCTGTATTTGCAAATGCAGTTAAGAATGGAAAATCCCAATCCATGTTTGAGTATCTGGGGGAAAACGCTAACAAGTCAGTATCACTCCTCAAGTCCTGGAAGTCTTTAGCGGGCTGGCTGTTGTAATGTCCTTAAGCACAACAGCCATTAGCTGCCAGAAAAGCAAATGCTGCCTAAGCCACCAGGGCAGCCTGCCAGCTGGAGGCATCCTGCAAGCCGCCCATGGGCCCCTATGATGTAGCATGATATTACTTTGATCATCTTTCATGTACACAAGACTTGTTTGTACTAGAAAAGGACTTATATGGTGAATAACACCTCTGGGAATAACGGATCTTCTGCTTATTTTACCTTGAAATATACAAGCAAGTAACAGCTATTTTAACTGAGCTGTAACAATAACTTCAATTTGTTGGGTGCGAGCAATACATGTGTCCATTCCATCCCTTATTTCTAGCTGCTTTCATTCCAAAACTTTTTATATCCATAAAAATGACTTCATTTCAATCTGCCAGTTCTGTTTATGTAAGAAGCACCTGTTTCTTCATTAATTACCTGTGTTCAGGTGGTCAGGCAGCCTGCTGTTTTAGTGTTTACTATTTCAGTGGGCAGACATCAGTACTAAATAACAAATTCCTGCTCTTTACTTAAAATAAGCTTCTCTCAGTGCTTTAACTTGAAGGTGAATTCAAGGCAACTACTTTACCAACCTGCCTTCTAGGACCACCCTGCGTCTCTCTCCCGTGATGTAAGCAAACATGGAGATGACTTGTGAGAAAAGAGGGGAACAATAAGAAAAAAATCCACATCCACAGGAGTTGTGTATTTGTTGTACTGATATATTCCAGGCTTGTGTGGTTTTTACATTTATATAGTTTACATTTTGCTTGACCCATAAATAACACTTGCAAGATTAAGAGGGCCATAGTTTGGAGAGTATTTACAGAGCCCCACCATGCATATAGAGCTTTTAATACCTAGTAGACAAAATTAAGCTGTTTTGCACTAAACATTTTTCAATATTTTTAAACTCCCTGACTAAAATACAAGCACTATTTCATCCATAATGCTGCTGTTAAACCCCTAACAAATCTAGTTTGATATCGTAACAAACTTCTTCAAATTCAGGGATATAAAAATATTCAGCTTTTAAAAATCTTAACTGTACAATATGTACATTCGTATTTGCACTGTTAAATTATGAATACATTTAAGCCTATGAAATACTACGTTATAAATAGCAATTTTTTTGATTTAGAATTGCAACTAATACGTTTTAAAACCTGGATAATACATTTGAAAAGACAGAATTTTGGAGCCTAATCCTTTAAGCCCTTATGAAACTGTTTGTTATGTAAGTAGATTCATTGACTTAAATGGGGTTATGTGCCTGAGCAAAGGATCCCACCATTTGTACCTTTCTCTTTCAGTGCTTCATTGTGGAGGAAATGACATAAATGCCATCACTGCTCGCTGGCAGTCAAGTCCAATTCCAACAGCTGAATTAATATCTTCCTTTTAACAGGCACACAAAAAAACCCAACACAGGATGGAGTTATTTTAAAAAACAACAAAAACTGGAAGGAAAAACATAGAAGTTAAATGTGTAAACCATTTACTGCTGCTTTAGGACGTATCAAGGCCTCAAGCATTTCAGCTCCTACAGTCTGATTTTTCACACCTTAATGGGGGAAATCTATGAAAAAGCAGCTTCTTCCTAAGTTAAAAAAAATAATAATAATTCCAGTTTTTGTAGGGAAATATCAAAGAGGAAGAATGAGTTTTATCGATGAGGAGAGGGCACTCTCTATAGCCGTCTGTTTATGGAGAGAAGTTGAGCATCACCCTGTATGGGTATGTACAGCTACAGTACAGGACTGACAGTTTTATTTATTGATCTTCACTGAATCCTCTCTCTCAGGTAACTGAATGTGGGTGAATAGAGAGTGTAAAATAATGTCTACAAAAAGTCTGTATCAAGAACACAGCAACAATATTTTGACAGCTGAAACACGGTATGTAAACGTAGCAAAATCTGAACAGATCATCATTTGGCATAGTGACATTTCCCAATGTTACTTTACTTTCACAATGTAAACTCTGAATGGGTTATCAGTTAAACTGGCAAAGCATTAAGAACCTTAGCAACTTGCCTAAGTACAATGATTAATATAAAAAGATGTGGTTCAAACTGTAATTAGAGTTGACTGATCTTCCCAACTGTTAAAGAAGTTAAGAAATGATGCAGTTTTTCCCTTTGTGTCCCCTCTTCTTCTTCTTTGATTTGGTTGTCCTTTGTCCAAACTGAGAACTAGATAATGCATTAGTCGGACCAGAAAGGTCATCTGTGTAGTACGGATATCTCAGTGACCGTGGCTGCGGAATTGGCTGTCCTAGGAAGTACCCTTCCTCTTCAGAATCTGATGATGAGGATGAAGTTGAGCACCAGGAGTCATCTTCATCACCATATAATCCAAAAAATTTATCAACCGCCTGATTCCTCAGTGCATAATCAGAACTAGTATGGGCATACTGGCTATACAGCTCCGCATTTTGAATATAGGCCCGAAACTCACGTGAGCTTTTATTTTGAATAAATTTTTCATGATCCTGAGGTGAGTAATAACGAAACCTCTCTTTCGGAGAGTATCTTCTTTCTGTGACCAAATTAAGTGCATTATCTGAACGAGATTTCCTACTTCTTCTGCGATGATGAGAAGGTCGATTTCCACGTTCTTCAAAATGATAAACGCGCCTACGAGTCCGTTCACTCATTGGAGGTTGTCGAATTTCAACATTCTCATAACTTCCATTATCAATAACATCATCTGAAAACTTGACTTGCTGTGGTCTAGACTGGGATTTAGATCTTCTCAGTACAGGCATATGCGCTGGTTTTTCCTCTGGTAATGCTTTTTCCTGGCACAGCTCTGAGCTCAGACTCTTCAAAGACTCTGTGCTCCGATGGAGCATTGAAGAATTCAAAGTTCCCATGTTGCTCATCTTCTCACAGTCCTCTACCTCCAATTCTTGGAAAGTTTGCAAAGAATAAAGAGATGGCCTTGGCTTGCCTTCTCCATCCATTGACGCCCCTGTGGTGGGAGTGGAAAAAGAAGGAAGGACAGTATTATTAGAGGCATATCAAGGATATAGGTATTACAATGAAATATTAAAAACACTTCATGCAAGCAGGCTTTATTAGTGTTAGGCAGTGGGCACAAGCTAAAACACAGGAAGTTCCCTCTGACCACTAGGAAACGCTTCTGTGCAGTGATGGAACACTGGCACAGGCTGCTCAGAGGCTGTGAGGTTCCCCTCCTTGGAGACCTCCTGAAGCCACATGGGCAGGGCTCTGGGCACCCTGCTCTGGGTGTCTCTGCTGAGCAAGGACTGGGGCAGATGGACACAGAAGTCCCTGCCAGCCTCAGCCACTCTGGGATTCTGCTCTTTGAATCTATTATACAAAAGACTAGCTTCACAGAAGAGTAAGTATTGTTTTTGCTTACTTTAAGAACTAGTTAACACTAGGATATTGAGAATGGAAGAAGTTTAGTGAGTTTAAAATATTTAAACAGCTCTAACACACATAAAGCTAAGCCTCTAAGAAAAGAATTACTTCAAATTATTCTATGTAGATCACTCTGAAAGTGATGCGTTGTACTGATTTTTGTGGAAACTACAACAGACATGAAGAGCACAACAGCACTGTTCTTCAGCAGTCACCAGTGTTAGCTGTGCAGTTTAACCAGCAATGAACAAGAGCCTGCATGCTGTGCACATAAAAATCTGCCCCAGCAGAGGTGATCTGCTGTTGCCACTGCTGAAGTGCACCACTCACCACCTCGCTGTGCTCACATCCACTAGTTGGTCTCCAATGCTGAGTGTTGATGGATAGCAATAGATGTATTTTTTTTTCAGCATGGAGGAATTAGTGACAGATCTTTGCTCCATATGCACCTCCATGTCAGACATCATTGTGTCAGACTGCCCCTCTGCTGCCATCCATCTCACAGCAACAACATGGAATGGCATATTGGTGGGAAGGTTCAACCTCTACTGGGGCTGAACGCCAGCACCATCACGGGCCAACATAATAAAATAAGGGACATTACTCTGAGAGCAGCCCTTATAGAATCCATGCTTACCATTTTGTAAGGCTAAAATATTAACTGCTTCTGGTATCACTAAATTCAGTATTCCAGCCACTGGCTCAATCTCAGAGGATTCTTACTCTCAGAAAGTCATCAACACTAAGCTGGTTTGGTTTACTCCGGGTTTGTGTCAAATGACCCTTCTTCCTCAGAACAAGAGTTTCATTCACCATCTAACCCCCCCAGATGTAGTACCCATGGTTCCTCCTTCCTTAACCCCTACACCTAGCCCTAGCTCCTATTATCATTAACTTCTTAACTGCATGGGTAACACAGCACATGGCTGGCTCTGACCTATATGAGTAGCTAGAATAATTCATGCTACAGAAGGAAAGCAGTGCATCTCTTTTAGCCAATTCTCAATTGTCTTGTTTTGTGTAATTTTTGTTGGGGAATAGGGATGGGAGGGTGACACACAAAACACAGACATGCTTCAGTATCTGTCTTCTATCCTTTTGGCTTATTTCAGTCACATTTGACAGGGAGGTTCACAGAAGTGGATTATCAGTTGCTCTTTAGTCAACGGAGAAAGATAATCTCATAAACCTCATTTCCTAAGGCTAAGAAGGTTACTACTATTTCAGATTTTCTACATACTTCTACAAGCAAATCAGGAAATCTACAGTGTTTCACAGATTACCTTTAAAATTATCCTAGCAAAGAATGCAACTTCCTGTACTTAAGGTACAAAATTTGCTTGAAGCAGTGGTTTGTATATAACATGCAGAGTTCAAGACTGCTTTTACTCTGCTTAACGTTGTTTATGTTGTCTGCTTAACACTGTTTATGTTCTCATCGTTATAAACAAAAAGAGAATTTAAGCAGAAAAGAATTTAAATAGAATTTAAATAGTATAAATAAATCTTAAGGAAGAATATGTGCTTGATAAAAGCTATTGCTTACTTTACACGTATCTCTTGCTATGAAAGCTTTTTAAATACCACAGATTTAAGCTTGTTTCAAAATACTACAACATCATCCTTGCTTGGTTTGACCTCTCCATGAAAACCATTCAGTTTCCCCTGCCATTACCTGTTATGTTAGACAAAGCCAAAGAATCCATCGAGTCCCGAACGCTTTGTTCTTGCTGCTTCAGATCAGACAAACATTCAAGCGAACCTCCGTACCACGGTGTCTGGTCATGTTTGTATCCTGATGCCCCATGTTCCATGTCCAGCTCCTGGATTTTTCTGCTACTGGCAGGGCCTGGATGGCTGCCATATGCAGAGTCACCCAAACCATCTTGTGACTGGGCCCAGTACATGTCTGATTGATATTTTTTACTTGCTAGGCTTGGGTTATTTTTTTTCAAGTCCAACTTGCTCTTGACCATGCTATCAGAAATCCAGTGTTCACTTGATCTAATCTCTACTTCAGCAGGTTGCTGGAAGAGGCTTTTATCACCAAACTTCAGAAGAAGTTGAGTCATGTAGTCTTCATGTTCAGCCCATTCTTCAGGGTCTTCAGGCATTTCTTGCTCTACTCTTCCTTTCCAAAAGTCTTCGTTAACAAAGCCTGCCTCTTGCCTTGAAAGGCTTAAATCATCCAGCTTACGAGAAAGTGTATCATCAGCATTGCCTGAAAGACCAGGAAATTTATAATTGAGGGCTGGTGACAGGAGGAGAGACTGGCGGCACTGGTCAGCTGAGCGGCTGCTTTTTCCCATGCGAATGCTCCTCCTGGAATCTCTCGATCGAGCAGACTGAAAAGCTGAATCAGAAGAATCGGAGGCATGAACATCCTCACCCAAGCTGCAGGTTTTTGAACAGTAGATCTGCCCTTGCTTTGGAAGGAAAGGACAGCCAAGCAAAGAGGTCTTGCACTGAGCACAAGAAAAGCAAGTCTCTGTAGCGTGCCAGTGCTGTCCATCGTAGGTCATCTGAGCATGATCAACACCTAGAAAGGGAGAAACAGCAAGACTTTGTGTTCTCTCAGAAATTACTTACAGAATCTACAGTTCTGGAATGTATTTTTGTTTTTTTCAAATTGGCTTTCCCTAAGTTTCTAAGTTTAAGACCTAAAAAGGACATACATACCAATGTGCTCCCCACAGGTCTCACAGTATTCTGCATAAAGAGATTCAAAACAGCTACAGCAGAACGGGCGCCCATCCTTCATGATGTATCTCTGTCCACCCAGGATTGTTTCACACTCGAGGCAACAGAAGTGTTTCATGTGCCAGTGGCGACCTTCAGCTTCTGTACACTCATCAGCAAAAATTATCTTTCAAGAGATAAAAATGAACTTTCATTAAAGTGGGAAAACAACTCACCTCAAGACTCAGAGCAAACAAAATATCCTATTTGCACAGTTAGCGCATCGAATTTATTTCTATTTAACTGGCTTTTGAGTACCATGATAGAAACAGCAATTTCTTATAGTTACAGTGTCATTTTGATCTTTTCTTAAACAGCAAAGAAAGGAGAAAAACTACTTTTTAAAGCAAAAAAAAAATTAAGATCATAGAACTCAACAAAATAGCTACTATTATGATGACTTTTTTGACTATCTCTACAGATTCTTTACCAAACTCAATCTACAAGATTCAGTTCTAAAGAGCTGGCACGTGCTTTCTAAATACAATCCCACTGCTTGTCATGTTGCCATTTTGATAAGAAATGAAAACACCCCTCAGCTTTCAAACACAAGTATGCACCACAGCCCTTACTGCTTGAAGGAACACATCTGCTTCTAGTAACTGCCCAAGTGAACAATGCAGTTTGTTAACAGAACAGTAACAGGTGGGAGGATTGAATGCAAAGTGTGAATTTTACCTCATCACAGGCTGAGCATCGAGGCTTAAGTAGTTCAGCATGGTGTCTGCCGCAGTGAATTTTTCCATCTTGGTAGAAGTAGATGAGGTCAACGAGGAGCTCATTACATGTGAAGCATACGAAGCACGATGGATGCCAGCATACACCAGGGCCAGCTCTCGAGGCAAAAACTGCAACTTCACCACCGTTTATTTTTGTACCACACTGGAAACAAAATCAGTAAGTGAACACGCTTCTGATCCCAGGCTGCTAGCTTAAAACACCACGCCCAACACAAAGGCTTAATTTCATAGAATCGTAGAATGGCCTGGGTTGAAAAGGACCTCAAAGATTACCTAGTTTCAACCCTCCTACCCTGGGCAGGGTCGCCAACCACCAGACCAGGCTGCCCAGCGCCACATCCAGCCTGGCCTTGAATGCCTCCAGGGATGGGGCATCCACAGCCTCCTTGGGCAACCTGTTCCAGTGTGTCACCACCCTCTGTGTGAAAAACTTCCTCCTAATATCTAACCTAAACCTCCCCTCCCTATCTTAGTTTAAACTTATTCCCCCTTGTCCTATCACTATCAACCCATGTAAACAGCCTTTCCCCCTCCTGTTTACAGGCTCCCTTCAAGTACTAGAAGGGAGAAAAATTTTAGAGAAAATAATTTTATTTCGACATTCTGATGAGAGGAAAAAAAAAACCTAAGTTTTTTCTGTGCATCAACAAAACTTCTGTGAATAGAAGTTTATTTTATACCCAACAATATATTGATATAAATGCCTGTTTTTCATTTGTCACTATTTTCGTGTGAGTCAGCAACAGTAGAAAATGCTTCAAAGACTCAGTTCATTGCTAGTATCAAAGGTTTTGCTTTTGCTTAAGTAAGCACTGCCTTCATTCTATTTATGTGCCATTTCAAAAACATCCTTTTTTTGTGCGTGTTCAGGCATAGACGAAATAAGACTGCATTTACTACTGAGATACTGTAGTTCTATATCACTGAGCCCAGTGCTGGGCTTGTGGCTCAAGCAGTATTACCTGTTCACAGACTGCGTGCATCACTGCTCTCGAGAGGAGTTTAATAGTGCCTCGTCCAAGTGCCTCCTTTTTGCGTTGAGAACTGAACATCTGCAGTTCTTTCTTTTCTTCTTCGCTTAAAGACTGGCAGTATCTCACCTTCCAGAGAAAAGGCAGGAGAAACTTTACTTTAGGTCCTGAGCTTTTAAAAGAACACCTCAAAAAATAAGCATATGACATGCAAGAAATGTATCTGGAATACTGTCCATCACTATTAAACCTCTCTAGCTTCTTTACAATCTTAATATTCAGTTACTATGGCATAATACAAGCACAATATGGAGAGAAAATTTGAGTTACAAGAAAAACAAAAAAATCAACATATTAACTAAACAGTTGTCCAGGCAAGAAATAAGATTTTAAAAAAGCCAAACCAAGAACTGCTGCTGCCCTAAAACACTGGAATTAGCTTGAATCAGCCACAACATCCTTTAGGTTTATGGTAAAGTGCCTACAACTCAGCACTGCAGTACACAGGATCTTAAGCACTGACACCCCCACCCCTTTTCTTACAAACAGCTTGATTGTTGTTTCCACTTCTACTCCAAATTACACTGCATATTTGAGATGCGAACCCTTTACTGTCACAAAGCATCCTTTTTGTTGCTACAATGAAATCCCAAGAATTTGTAGGTTCCTGGTAATTGGTGGGTGGCTGCAAACACTATAAAGCCAACTTGTGTTAAGTTTATTGCAGTGACACCAACCTTCCCAACAGACAAGAAAAGGCAGCGTGCTTCCAGACAGCTCTTATCTGCACACCAGTGAAATACAGTTAGACAACAGACTCTGTACACAGCAGGCCGCTTTATAGGTCAGATACAAGCACAAAAGAAGTTTCAGGCTTGCAATAAATACACAGACAGGTAATTCTCCATGTGGAAGAGGCAAGCAAGGCCTTACTCCTGACCGTACGTTCCCAGGTTCCCTGTTTACCTCATTATCATGGGGTGGCAGCTGATAGAGAAGTTGTTTAATTCTGTGCTTCTCTCCAGGGCTGTTAACATAAGGGACCTTTTCTTCTGGCAGGCAGGCAAAATACAGCTGAACCTACATAGGAGGAATGGGAAGTCAAACCAGGAGACATGCAGCACCCGAGCACCCTTCAGCTACTTTTATCTCAAGTCTCATTACAAAGGAAGCAGGCTATGCTACATTAGAGCCGTGACAGGGCCTGTGCTGAAAATACGAGACCCAGATGAACCAACTCAGCAAACCTGGCTTGCCTCTGATAAAACTAGCACCCAGCTGCTGAATTGCTTTTCTGGAATGCAATTTGCAGTGACAATTAGGGGGTATCGTAAATTATGCACATGTAATGTTCTCATTACTCCCAGCCCCTTCAGGGCTGGTCAACAACCCTGTTGAAATTCCAAGTTTCCCTCTGCAATTTACCACACAGGGCACGAAGCTTTCCAAAAAACAGCCTCTATATAAACAAATGTAATTTGCTCTGCGCATTTTACACATTGCTGAGACAAAAGCTGTTTTGTAGTCTCCTGCTGATCAGGTTCACCCAAAGCATCAGCTTTCATTGCTTCCATGTGGCCTTTGGTAAGAAGGTGGAAACATCCTTCCCTCGGGAGGAGGCTGGATCCAGCCACATTTCAATCGGATGCAAATTAACTGTGAGGTTTGCACGGGCTGCATGTTTTTGATAAAGAAATCAATATTAGCTGCACACGCCTATCAATCTTCACTCTTTTTTTTTTTTTTTTTTCCAGAAGAAAATGATGACAGGAAAACTGTAATGAACACTGTGACAAAGCCCAATGGCAAAAAATATTTTTGTGGAACGGCTGCAGATTTATTGTTTTTCCTATGCAGTTTCCAGCTTGTCACGAGGCCTGGGGCAGTAAATAAGAGCCGACTATTGGCAAAAATATTACTTGCCATCCAGATGTAAATAATGCTTAGGTCAACAGCTTATTACTGTGCAAGACAGATGAAAAAGAAGCAGCAATCAGTCACTTGACTCAGGAAGCAATCAAAATCATATGGGAAAGGTTGCCCAAAATATTATTTGGCTTTCATTTAACCAAATTTTTTAACATCAGAAGTCTACTGCAAGCCCACTTAGTGCTGAGTGTATTTCAAGAAGCTGCAGGAAAAGATAAAAACACGGTACAAAGTAAAACTTTAAAGATACTTTATGCCCTTTTCTCAGCTTTTTGCCCAGTTCTCAATTTAAGTCATTCTTCTTAGGGGAAAAAATATAATGAGTTTGAACTAGCTGGATTATGGGGATACTTTATGGAATGTATTTAATTGTTCTGACAGAACAATTAGCTTGCTGTTTGCCTTAAGGTCTGATTCATCAGGATTCTTATATATGCTTAAGCGAGCAATGAAAAGAATTTCCCTAAAAATAGCCCATCATTTGCCATTCTTGCTGATATTACCTTATTCATTAGCAAGAAAATGTCTGCACTGCAAAGAAGATACGTCCTTTGCATCTCCACTGCTGTGGGCACCAAGAGCTTGGCAGCTGCCTAAGAGTGGGTGGCTCTGCCACACTCAACAAGTGTGAAGAAGCACCTCTGCCTACTTAACACCATCTGAGCTCTGGGCCTCACTGGGTGCATAGCTTCAGTGCAGTATCAAATAAATGAATGCTATCAGAGGTTCAATTTCATTTCCCATAGCAACCTTCTCATCAGTAGTTCTACTTTTATTTCTGCTGCCACTGTGACATAAAACATACAGAAGGAAGGGGAGAGGGGAAGGCACAGCCCAACCAGCCCACAGGCATTGGCTGCAAAGAAGGTAAAAGAGAAATCCTGGTGTGAACAAATGGCAGGCATACAACTACTTAAACAAGCATTAAATGCATTTGTGATTGTCACAGTGACAGAATACTTTCATTTCTGTATGCTGCAGTAATGCCCACATTCTTGATGTCGAATGCCAAATTATTTGAAGAGCGGAACAACTGCAGTTATGTACCGACCAAATATCATAGTGCCACGAGATACGACATGAGTTTCAATTTAACTTAATAACTTACCTCAAAGAGAAAGCACATTTCTGTGCTACTTTCAGATTCAACAATACATCTCTCTGTGGCACGTATTTATTGAAAAATCCTGACTGGGATTTAAACTTTGTTTGTTTAAATATAAATGCAGTGTTGAGGATTTTAAGGTCCCTTAAGGCAGCCTCTTCAGAGTGGGAAACAAAACAAGGTGATGAGTTTTAGATGAATTGGAGTTTTTATAATACAAGAATGGAACAGACTTGCTACTACTCCCTTCGACAGACCTAATGAGTTATTTAAAAACGCAGAACAACAGCTGGTACCTGCTCTGGTCTGAGGCCTGGCGGCACCCAGGCATATTCTTCCAGGGCACAGCCAGAGTCGTCGTCTGATGTTGAGCTTCGCTGACACGCAAAGACAAGATTGTTAGTTTTGGGCTCCATCTCCAGGGGCATAAGTGTGAGGCGTTCAATGTTTCAGCTGCAGTTCATCAAGCAGTCGATCTGCAGAAAGAGGTTAACAGAGCTTTAATAAAGTTCAACACGCAAAGACTGATTATCAACGTAAACGACCCTGCAAGAGTTTAGTATTCCTTGCACTGGCCACAGCACGATTATTAGAGCATCATTGCAACGAGCAATTCAAAGATATTTAAGGAGCTCTCAAAAACAGGAAAGCAACAGAAGAGAAAAATGAAAATACCGCTTAACTGAAGAGAAAGGAAAGTAGACATCCACTTCCATGTTTGACAGCCAACATCTATTTCAGTATTAGCAACCATCTTCTACATTTCTGCTTGCTTCACATGTAGTGTATACAGAGATAGGAAAGACTCAAGCAGACATTAACAAAATGAATGAGACAAGCTCCTTCTGAAGTCACTACTAAGCTAATAATACAGAGCACATGAAAACTGCTTGTCAAAAACTAAGTTCTTGGGGAGAGACAGCTGTGCAAGTAGCATCCTGTTTTTAACACGGCGGGCATAAAGCAATGTCTGCAACATTCCTTGTTTTAGCTGTATCAGAGCGGAAGGGTGTTGGTCCAGTTAAATATCTGAAATCCAATTACGGCAGATTAGGCTCTGTAAAATACATCATGATTGTTCTGTTAATTTAAAACCCTACAGGGAGATGCTTCTGTTGATTCACAAAACCTACAAAGCCCAGTATCAGTGGGATCATTTTGACTCACAACTGGCAAAAAAGGCTCTCGCCAACTTCTGTAACTTTCTGCAGTAAAAAGCTTATTAAGATAAATATCTTACATTCATCCTAGCAGGAGTTCTTAGGAAATATCAGTGGAATACAGATTACCAAAACCAGAGATGATGTTTTCTGCCAGGACAAACATCCTGAACACCTGAGCTTGAAAATGAGCTTGCCTTTACACTATGCCATGTATGAGCTGCACCTTTCCTGTTTTAAGCATTTTTTTCACCCATCCACCTTCACAGAGACACAACTGTGACATCACTAGATGCAGGCTGCTGGCAAACCGCAGAAAAACATCACGTCCTCTGCTTATAACCTTTGGGTCTACAGGGAGAGCAACTCACACTGCAAGTCCCATCACCACCATGTTAGAGCAAACAAGCTGCTGCTGGATTGCACGTGGAAGGAAAGCAGCAGGGGCTCGTTCTCCTCCATGCACAAGGCACTGGTGAGTGCCACACTCTGCTTTTTCAGTACAACACGCAGACCCAGACCTTCTCAAAGGAATGTGGCCACACGCATGCGAAGTCAGTAACTCAGAGAAATGACAATGTTTGCTACTACACACGCTGCCTATCCCTGCTTTCAGTATGTCCACACCTCCCCACACCCAATCAAAAGAGATGACTTAACTGCTACCCCAAGGCAGTGCTTGAAAAATATGTACCTTCTTCGCACACTTTGCTCCAAAACTTCTGCTTTGAAAACAGAGGCGTTGTTTTTTGGTGTGCTGCTAGGATGACAACACACGATTACACTGCGTGGCCACACTGCAAGAAGAAATTTACTGTATACCTTACGGGGCAAGCAGACCTGCCTACCTTCTCCTTACAAGCGGGCTGCTTCTTACAGAGCTTATCAGACATATTTTGGCAATCGGACTCTAGGTGAAGATGTGCCACTGCTCACAGTGCACTGTCACTGGACAGCATTAGCAAATCAGTCACGTTAGCTGAATTCTGTTGTCTTACATACTGTTATAAAAGCAAGGATAGAAAGTCATGGACTGTCTATTGAAAATGCAGTGTATAACTGGAATCAAAGAAAAAGCCCCTAGAAGCTCCATCCTGTGTACTTAAAATACAAAGGCAGACATCCTTGTACATACTAAATTCCCTGAGTTAATTTTCTTCGGAAACAGGTAACAAGACTGCAAGTGATACCAAACTGTGTCCCTGCCCACATCCTGGTGGAAATGAAGTCAGCCATCAGGTACATTTGTTATTACAGTTCCTGTAAGGCTGGGGGTGGAGGAACAAGAGAAAACTGTCACACGGTTATAAGAAACCACCACTAGCGAAAAAAGGAACAGTGCTGCCTACTGCAGAAGGACAGCAATGCTAGGGCTGGGTCGGCATCTTGTGTTCCACATCATCTAAACTCCAATAATTCTGAAGTATAAAATCCAGCCATCACCATGACGGGCATCAATGAGAAGCCCAAGTCCTTCTGAGAAGCCCTAAGCAGCAGATGCAGTGCCTCACAACTCCCCATCAGAGGTAGCTGGACGGCTGGTTTACAACAAATGCCATTCACTGAGGCCTGAGCTGATATTTCCAATTCCTCCAGCATTGTGTCACAAGAAGCTGTGCTGATCAAGCTGCCACTTTTCAGAAGCTGACTCCTGCCCCCTAACCCACGGAAGAAAGGAGCCACAAGATGAAGCACCTTTGTCAAAGCTTCACTAGGCAGCCTGACCTCAACCACGGCAGCAAGGAGCAAACCTGACATCACATTCAGCTGGAAAGCCTGTCAGCTTCACAGTCCTGGGGCACCGACACACCGGGTAACCGTGGCACTGCTCAGCATGGACTGCTCCAAAGCCTCTCTGTGGGATCACAGGTTAACTGCTTCGCCTTGCTTTCTCCAGCTGACAAGAAAAATAAATAAATGTGACCCTGTGCAGACCTGCTAGCTTTCCTGGGGATTTCGGAGCGCTAAGACTACGTGCTGCTTCTGTATGGCAAAAAGCAGTGCTGAGTGCTGTTAGGATTTCAAGCATACCAAAGCTACATAAACACGGGATAGCTGCCTAATTCCAAAGAGAAGGCTTTCATTAGAGATGGGACACGCTCCTTCTCCATCAAGACTGATGCTGCCTGGGTCGCCTTTACCTGCCCATTTTGGACAGAACAGGGCAGATCCACAGGCCCGTTCTCCCTGCGGCACAGACTGGGCTGACAGTACAAATGGTAGGGAATAAAGGAGCAACATACCTGACCTCAAGCTGCAAGAAACAAATTCACCATCAGGGTGCTCCTCCCGAAATAAGGTGATTGGCAATGTTTAAAGCACGGTGCATAAATCTCAACAAGCCCTGATTACTCAAAGGACAGCGTTCACTTTAAAAGAAAAAGGCTACCATAGTGCTAATGGTGAGCCTGCTATAAACTGGCTGACAATACACCATAAAGCAGCATGGCCGTGCTGCAAATATCGTGCTGCTGCTGACTGCGAGGTTTCTAAAAACAGTGCAGCCTAACAGCAAGCTATTTGCCCAACTATTTCAGCAATTACTTGTTTAGAAGTTCTCCTTCCTTTCCTGCTGAAGTGTAATTTGGTTTGCATTTTCAAGCTGCAAGGCTCTTCCTCCCCACCCCCCAACTGCACCGCTTCTTCAAAGCGAAGCTGTTTGAAACGGCTGCATCCTAAGGAGGATTCAGATGAACATAAACAACAGCTGAAAAAATAAGTGCTTTCTGAGGGATGAGTAGAAAGGTGGTCTTCTTTCTTCTCATGCCATGACATCTACATAACACTGCAAGTTCTGGTTTGCTTTTTTCAATTCTGTGGAACATTCTGAGGTTTCAGCTTTGCTCCGATACTACCTCGCAAAGAAAAGCTTCCTAGCCTACAAGGAGATATTTTGCTGGCAAGCTGACAGCTATGAATAACATCATTGAGTTTAAACAGCTAAATTCGATTTAAAAAGAAAAGCAATGATGACATTTTTTTCCACTGATGTACTAAAATGGCCGTATAGGACCAGGATCTTTAGAAGGAGAAGCAAAGAGAAACTGCGCTCCCAACTACAAACCCACCGGTGCACGAAACACGGGGATATCGAACTTAGAGCACAGCCCTCAGACACCGGAGGAAGGCTATCCTGATGCGAGCATTTCCAGCCCACCGACTACGCTCTGCCGTCACCCCTGACCAGATAGGAGGTCACGATTTGCGCGCACGGTTAGACAAACATCTCCTCGCCCACCCCCTGCTGTTTTACCCTGTCCTGCAGGGCAAATTGTTTAACGACTTTTTTTGTTAGAACGCTTGTTAACAAGGCAATAGGGGATGCGAGATGCATATCACACACACACACACACACACACCACACACACATCCATTCACAACCCAGGCTCGGCGAGTTAAGATGAGCGCCGGCAGCCCATTCACCTGCTCGGCGCAGCCCTCCCGCCCGAATCCGCGTTCGGGGAGGAAGGGCGGCGCACGGCAGCCACCGCAGGGCTGCTCCCGGCGCACGTTACGCGGACGGCCGCAGAGTCCCGCTCCGCAGCCGCAGTCCCGTAGTGACGCGCGGCTCCAGGTGCGAACAGCCGCAGCGGGCCGGCACCTCCAGGCGGACCCGGGGGGCGATCCCAGAACTCTGGTCCCCTCGTCCGCTGGCGGAGCCCTGCAGCGCCCCGGGGGCAGCGCGTTCGGGAAATGCCCACCCGTCCTTAAGGGCTTCGCGGAGTTGCGAGAAAGAAATCTCGCCTTCTACAGTCTCCCATTGATTTTTTTTTTTTTATTCTATTTTAAACAGCGGCCAGACTTTACTCCAATGTACACACGCGCTCAGGTTTCACTCCGTCACCTGTTGGCTCCCGAACAACACCCTTCTTTGTTAGTGCTCGCAGCCCTCATTTGAGACGAGTTTCCAGAGAAAACACTTGGAGAAAGCGTTCGATCAGGCACCGGGCCGGAGCCGCGAGACGCAATTCGCGGTGGCCTCCCCAGCCCGTCGCGGCGCAGCCGGCCCCGACGGCCGGCCGGGCTGCGGGCTCCCGGCAGCGAGGTGCCTCCCATCCCCGCCCCCGCGGCTCCGCGCCGCCGCCCGCGTTACCTCCTCGCCGCCGCCCGAGCCCCGTCCCGCGGCTCCCCGAGCATCCCCGCTCGCCGCTCACCTCGGGCTGCGGCGGGGCTCCCCCGGCGCCGGGCGCAACCCGGAGGAAGGGGCGGGGGGGCTCCTCCTTCCCCTCCTCGGCCCGCCCGCCGCGAGCTACCTGGGCCGCCCCCCGCCCCCGGCCCGGCCGGCCGGCCCCTGCCCTCCGCCCTCCCCCCTGGGTTGCGGGCCGGGGGCGGGCGCGGCCTCACCTCCCCGCCGCCCCCCCGAGGACATCCCCCGGCCGGGGACGGGAGCCCGGCGCCGAGCGCTCGTCCCCGCGGCTCCTGCGGGAGGGGGCAGGAATTCGGCAGGAATTTCTCCCGGCGGCGACCTCGGCGCTCGTGCCGGGAGAAGCCCGAGCCGGAGCCGGAGCCGGGCCCCCGAGGGACGCGGCGGCCGATTTCAGCGCCTCGGACACGAGGAACCGCGTTTTTACCGACGGCGCTTCGCCCCCGTTTGTGCTGGAAATAGGTTTCCCACCCCGCCCCGCATTGTGCTCTCGGGGAGGGCTGACCCCGCGGTCCTCCGCGAGCGCCCGGGCTGATAAGGACGGGAAAACTATTGTGTGAACAAAAGGAACGGAAAGAAAGCGGTGTGCCCCCGCCTTCAGGGACGCCTCAAGCGGGCCCCTGGGAGGAAGGCGTCCCGGGGTGACACCGCGCCGCGAGAACCGGCTGCACCCTTACACGGCGCAGCCCCCATCTGGCGGCCGCTCCATTCACCGCTCATCAGAAATGGAAGCGTCGGGAGTAATGTCTGTCCTTCCCCGCTCCGAGGCCGAGTTAACCAGAGGCTATTTGCGAGCACTGCCTTCTCCTCCTGCAGGGCGCTGACCGTGGCTCGGCGGGCCGCCAGCGCCAGGCCTCAAGTGCGGAGAGGAGACGCTCCCCGGGGCCGCGGGCAACGCGCTTCGCCGTCGTAAGGCCGAAACCCAGTACAACGTGCCCGTAACGTCTTCCCGAAAGTGCTTTTCGCATGAGTAAAACATTTGGTTTTTATTCAGAAGTGCCAGCAAACCCAGCGCAACTCCGATTAAATCCACCACAGCGCACCACGAAGTGGTTTCAAGCAGTCAATCGCTTTCAGCTCTTCTTTTAAACTCTCAGATTGCTGTTTCAGTGCTCAAGTGCTGGATGGTAATCGAACCCTTGAATGTTAGTAGAAGGAATCAACTGCCGTAACTCCCCCGGGCATTTGCACATTTCTCTTTTGATGCAGGTTCCTTCCACAGCAGCAATTGCGTTGCTATGGCTTTCCGTTTCTCACACAACAAATACAACGGCATACACGCTTTTAATCTTAAGCATAAACTATGCTCCAGAAGTTGCCTCAAAAAAAAAAGAAAAAAAAAAGCTAAAAAAAGACAAGCACAAACCTTCTTGCCCTTTAAGGCACGTTCCACATTCTTGGCTCCGGCTGGGTAGAGCTAATTCTTCAAATAACCGGCTGGTTCAGGGGATCTGTAATGGATACGGAGCCGTTTGCCCCAAGGTCTTAGCACAAATTTAGTCTGGGTAACAACTTTCTTTTACCGCTGACCAGGCCACGTGTGTTCTCTGGCCTGCATGAAATTTGCTCCGAGTATCAGCTGGGTTTCACAGTTCGCAATTATCCACCTCACAGAACATCCCTTGAGATAACACCAGTAATTGCTACCTTTGTTGGCAGTCTCGGAAGAGAGACCAAGGAGCAGGGAATTAATTAACCTCTTGTGCTTTAGACGCAGTTTCCCTGGGTAGGACAGCGGCAAAACACCCACTGCTCAAACCTGATTACTTCTATGGACAAACAGGAGATCACTCTCTACATCAGCACCCTTTAATGATCACCACCTTCTGCAAGAGTTTTAATTAAGTATCATCTCATCTGTTCATTTATTAAAAAATAAAAGTGAGTCAGCTCAGAAAGGTGAAAGCATGCAGTAAGGTGAATGGAAGCAAGACCAAAAAAAGAAATCTGTCAGTCGTAACTCTTCCAGAGAACTCAATGAGAAAACTATTCAAAATAAACCAGGTTTCACATTTTGAAACAAAACAAGCCAAGAAGGATTTTGCTTATTTCTGACAGTGCAAGAAGAGTCCACAGAACAAGAATTACAACAGCTTTCCAAAGGTTTGACCACAAATCGAAGCCTGAGCCTGGTGCACATTGCTACCTTTAAGGAATTTTAGGAGAGGTGACCAGAGCACGTATGATCCTGACTTCAGGCTACAATTCAAGGAGCTCTGGGGTATTTCTACAGCACCCAGACCCTCTCCACCTTTAGCAGCCTCAGGTCTACACTTTGAGGGAGCACACAGGCCAGCATAAGGAATGCAGTCCCATGGCAGTCTGAGGTGTTCTAGGCAACATCCAACCCAGCAAAAGAATGCTGGTTTGGTTCCCTGAGCCAGGCAGCACTAGCACAACTAAAAGATAGGTGCAGCTCCTCAAAGACTACTCTATGTGGTGTTCAAAAATACAAGTGTAATGTAACTGTATTCATGGTATCACAGAATATCCTGAGTTGGGAGGGACCCAAAAGGATCACAGAGTCCAACTCCTGTCTCCATACAGGACCGCCCCAAATTCAAATCCAATGTCTGAAAGAGTTGTCCAGATGCTCCCTGAACTCCAGCAGCTCGGTGCCATTCCCACTGCCCTGGGCAGCCTGTTCCAGGCCTGACCACCCTCTGGTGAAGAACCTTTTCCTGACTCCCAACCTGACCCTTCTCGCACACAGCTCCGTGCTGTTCTCTCAGGTCAGTAAGTATAGTAAGCCCCGTGGACATCTATCTGCATCTCCGGATACTTAAGCATCCTGTCAAACCTGACCCTAGGCCTCTTCCAGATTAAGAGCATGAGGTGTATGTGGAAGTACATCTTCACAGGTAGGAACAGCTGATACAATGTTACTGCTATATATTATCATTAGGAGGAACCTGAAGCACTGGATGCCTTTAAAGCACAGGTGAAGCTTTGAATCATAGAATCATAGAACAGCTTAGGTTGGAAGGGACCCCAAGGATCCTCAAGTTCCAACCCCCCCTGCCACAGGCAGGGCCACCAACCTCCAGATCTGGTACTAGACCAGGCTGCCATCCAACCTAGCTTTGAACACCTCCAGGGATGTAACATCCACAGCCTCTCTGTGCAGCCTGTTCCAGAACCTCACTACTTTCTCTGTAAAGAACTTCGCCCCGACATCCAAAAGATGAGGGACCGTAATGGATCACCAGAGCAAGTTCACCTCTTCGCACCTCTTCGTGCCACTATGCACCTACAGCCATAGGTGAAACCTCCATGTGCTCTCCCCACTCAGCCTGGTTTCCTTCTGCCTGCACTACATGCCCCCTGTAGTGTCTCCCATGTGGACTGGGGGGTATCTGCCACATCAGGACAGGGAGGTGGCTGAGGGACTGTGTCCAGGTGGACTGGCAGCACAGCAGCACAGCAGCTTCTCACCACATGCTGCTTGGGGACATCTCACAAATGGCAGGCCAGTGTGGTCACTGGTGTGCTAAGGCCACTCGGTTCTGTCACTGCTTGGTTTTATCCTGTATTTTTCAGGCTACGAAGAAAAGACACAGTGGGAGCACCTGTGATGTCTTCAGGTCTGAATCCTTGCTAATTTTCAAGTAAATATGGAGAAAGCCATTTCCCTAGATGTCAGGCAAACAAGAGGTGATGTGCAACAAAGAGGGAGAGATATGGAAATGAAATTGAAGCCTGCGTGGGGAATGCAACAAGTGGAAAAATAAGAGAGAGGGTTTTTTTGTCTCACACTGGTTTGTGACTCAGTTGAGGTGCTCACTTTCCACTCTTCTTTGCTGCATTCAGGGTGATGCATCCCCCTGCCTGCTTTATCAATGGCAAAGTGGGCACAATGCCCAACAAAACTTTAGAGAGTAAGTGAAAATATCCAATGGAAACATCAGCATCAGATAACAAACTGTGAGCCAGCCGAGTCTCTCACCAAAGCAGACAGAAGCATGCTCATGTGTGTTTCCACCCGCTGCAGGATGGCTGCTGAGGCACCTGGCAGGAGACACAGGTGGGGGACCACCACCCAGCTGCCACTGGCCCGTGGACTGGCTGATGTCACAAAGCAGAAGCTTGTTTTATTTCCTCTTCTTAGTGCTTCTGCAGTCTGTGAACAAAACACCTTGTAAAGCCCCAATTCCACTCTGCTTCAGCAGCAAAGAATTAGAAGTTTCACTGAAATGCCTGTCCTTGTTGGATCGGGCTCGGACTTGCTCCTGAACCAACAGGTCTGTTGTGGAA
The DNA here is from genome assembly GCA_035772895.1 of Perdix hodgsoniae. NCBI lineage: Eukaryota > Metazoa > Chordata > Aves > Galliformes > Phasianidae > Perdix > Perdix hodgsoniae. The sequence continues at coordinate 1,461,110 of JAPSGF010000074.1, forward strand.
CCTGGAAAACTCTGAACCCCACAGTCTTTTTAGAAGACAGCAATCTGATTTTATCATAACCATCTCTGTGCAGCTCACAATCACCTGGCGTGAGGAGCTGCCTGGGCTGACAGCTCTTCAAGTCTTGCTCACAACACCGCTGCAGCCAGTGTCAGTCTCCTGGGGTACCAGCTGGCCCCTCAGCTGCATCAGCGTCCCCAGCTAGTTGCCACCCCGTTTCCCAGGCTGTGTGAGGCATTACCAAGTGCCTTGCAACAACTTGTGCCTGCAATGCTTTGCCTGTAGCTGAGCTGACGCAGGGTGCAATCACTGCCTGGCTTTTTAATAACACACCGGCACAAACACTGTTGTGCAATGTGGAAGGTGTTGCATAGCTGGTGCTAATGCGCTGTTTGCTTATTGAGGTACTTTTAAGCCAGCTATTATGCCAAAGCCTATGTGGTTGATGAAGGATATCAATCTTATCTGTGTCAAGGTCTATTCTCGTGCCTTGCCTCCAAAGAACCCATCGCAATTCATCTAAATTGGTTTGGAAATTGATTTAGATTAAAAAAGGAAAAGGTATAAACTCTGTGGGCTTCTTCTGCTAGAAGGTGGCTTATCACACGAGGCATCTATGCAAGAAGACAAACTAATATTCTAAAATGAACTTTGGACTCTTAGTGAGCGTGATTTTGTGGATGAGTAAATGCTGCAGTGATGCTTGGCCTGCTCCTGCCTTGAAGCCAAACTTTGGAGAAAAACAGGTGACTGAGACTAAGTGAAGGCGTAGTTTGATATGGAGGATTACTACCACTGCTGCAGCATTATCTCCTTAGAAAACAATTTTAAATGGAAGATGAAGTTTGCAGAGGTCAGTGGTAACCTCTCATTCATTGCTTAAACCTGGGGAGGGAGGAAAATCCCGCAGTCACTGAATTAGGAAGCCAGCAGAGTGCTATGTTGCCATTCTCTGAGACCTCCATAAAACAGTACACCACAAACACATGGGACAAGCAATGACTGGATTAACTATTTAGCTTATTTTAGTGAATAAAATCACAGGCTTCCTCAAGGAAGGCAGTGCTGTAAGGAGAACATAATGAATGTTGATGGGTAACAACGCACTAGTCCTCTGTTAGCTTTCAGTAAAGCAGCTGTAAGAAAGAAAAAGAGACTGCCAGAGGTATGGGCTGTGAAGAGCAAAGGCTGTGCAACCCTACTAGAAGGCATCACCAAAAAAAAACAAACGTGTTTCAGTCTCCTACACAGAAAAATCAACCAGTAAGTACTAAGCCATATTACAGGCAGGCACAGCTAGGAACAATCCTCACACTTCTTGCTCAGCAAACTGAAACATCTGTCTCAAAGCTAAGCAGGCTTCCACCTCAGCAGATATTGCTCTTCTATCCAGCCAGTTCACACCACTGTTTCTGTTATAGCAGCTTTCTTGATTTTTATAAGATTTCTTTTTCTTTGTGCTTAAGAAGGCTTGCCATGGGCTAGGCAGGATCCAAGTGACACCCGCTGGACACTAATCCATAGTTGTACAATGAGTTCCCATGCTTTAAGTTGTGGCTGGCTTAAAAAATAAGACCAAATCCTCGATCTAAAGTTCATTCTATGAGAGCTGTGGAGACTTTACCCCTCACTCCCGTGTCTTTCTTGAATGTGTTATAAATCTCTATAAGCTGGCCCCTTGCTAAAGGAAAAGCCAATTCCAGGGTTTTGTTTCCCAGTGGAACTACTGGGAGGTAATCCACTGCTCTAAAACAGGCACCAAAACGGCCCCCAATTTACAGACCTGGCCGAGGAAAGTTAATACTAAAGTGGGTTTGCCCTTAGTACAAACTCGACCTAACTAACATTAATCTAACTACATGACCATGTAGGATATAGGGTAAACAAGTAGAGTTGCCTGCTTTCTCTTTTCCTAGGAGGATTATGATTCAGCCTGTTTACTGGGAAACTCAAATGGGCTTTTCATTTAATTATGAGGACTGCTGATTTAGGAGGCTATGTCCTTTTTCTCTTTCTTTCTTTCTTTCTTTCTTGCTTTCTTGCTTTCTTTCTCTCTTTCTTTCTTCTTTTTCTCTCTCTCTCTCTAAAGTACAATTAGTTCTTTCCCAGAACTGGTTTACTGTGGGATGAGTTGAATGCAATTGTCAGCATAAGGAAGGGACAGGCGGTAAGGAGAGGGATGGTCCTGCTCCTGGTCAGTAGCTAGTTATTATAACCACACTGATACATCAGCACCACATCAAACAGAAGCCAGAGAAGATCGCCTCACCAGCATTTCTCTCTGCCAAGTTCCACTAGGATTAGGGATACACAGGTATGAACTGAAGGGAAAAAAAACAGTCAAAAAATAGCCAAAAGTGCCACCACATCAGTTAAAAAAAAAAACAAACAAGTTCAGCCAGACCTAGCAGAGACATAGTTGAAAGGCATTATTAGAGTCATATTTCTTCTCCGACTATTCCCTTCTCCACATAGCTAGATCAGGTGGTGACTTAAAAGCACTGTTTTCCCTCTCTTCATGCAGACGTTCCAGTCCAAGATGTCTATTCAAGATGTAAGTTACATCTGTTTTTCAGCAGGATAATAGTGAAGATTTCAGTTAAACAAATACTCAAATCAAGTTATGTTCTTTTGCTAGCAGTCATTAGATTTTCCACACAAACACTTGTGTAACTACAATAGGGAAAATTGTCTTAGGTCCCCTAAAATATCAAGCTTCACCTCATCGCCAACATGACATTAATACAGACAAGACTGGAGCCTCCAATACATGTTCTGAACTGCATTCACAGAAAGATTTGCACAGTCTTAAGAATAAACAGGCATACTTTCAGAACAAACATTTTATTCACAGTAATGAAAATCCTTGTTTAGGTGGTATCCAGCAAAGTCAAGATTGTTTTAAGAACACTCAGCAGGCACCCTTGACATGAGTGACCTTTGTACAAGCATCCATTTATTCTTAAGTCTTTCTGGTACTGTCAGCTGCTGAAACAGCAACTGTTAGACATTACCTGACAATTGATAGTTTGCTAGAAGCCACCTAGCTTTTAAGCTACACCCACCTGGACACGTCAGCATATCCCAGCTTTTCTTTCTTACCAGCTTACTTAGGAAGATGGATTGCTTTGGACACATAGCTGTGAAGTAGGAATGTCTAGCTTAAAAAGAGTACCAGAATATAACAGAAGCGAGCAAGTGAGCAAGCTATGGCCACAGACAATGCACGCTTCTAGAATAAGCAGGATCCCCCCCACCCCCATTTAAAAAATGTATTTACACTCAGTCACTATGAAGTGAGGGGCTGCTGTGAGTCAGAGGAGGAGGGAATCTGTTCAAGTGTCAAGACACTTTCTCAAAGATAATTCAAGATTAATTTCTTCAATTCAACAGTTTCTAAGGAAGAATTCCATCATTTTCAGGGTTAGATAGCAGAAAAATCTGCAACCTACCCATTACATAATGCTTCAGTATCTTTTAAATAGGTTTTGAAAGAAAGCATATGAGATAGCACTATGAATTCAAGACAAAACACTACCTTGTGACAAACAAAGTTTTATTAAGCACAACTCTGAGTGTCATATCTGCCATATATGACTCCAGATTCAGCTGACAGGTGATTTGTCAAGACAATGTTTTTACAGGTCTGAGAATTAGCAGCTGTCACGTTCTGAGGCCATACAAAGTCTTGAGCGTACGGTTGTATGTTTAATATTAGTTCTTGACAATTTACTACCTTTAAACATTCACATTTTCCTGACTTGCTTTCTTGTCTACAACAATTATTGCTGAGGCAAGTTTAACTCCCAGCCAATTAGTAAGCAGAAGAAAGATGAGAATAAATATTTCACAACAGCCATATACACAACTCTCCAACTTGATGTAATCTTTGGATTTTTGTGTCACACACATGCATCCCTCCCTCCTCAGTCATCATCTACTTTCTCTTCAGCAGTGCTCCTTCATAATTCTCCTTCCCTCATACACAGAAATAATGAGTCAGTGATAATTACATTGTTTTTGTAAATGCAATATATTGACAGCTGCCCTGGACCTTTCTTCCAGCATTGTAACGAGAGCTCTAGTCATCTGAAGGTACTCTGAAAATTGCACCAGGTGATTTTTAAAGTAAGAAACACTTTTTTTTCCAACAAAGAGCGGGGATGGAGGCGTGGCTCAGGATCACTTTTTAGCTTTGGGCAGTTGGCAGATGTCCCATACACACTTCCTGAAAGGCAGAAGCTCTGTTCCCAGAAATAAGACTTTAACAGAATTCATTGAACAGAATGAGACATTAAGGAAAAAAAAAAGTTTTTCTTAAAAAGGTAATCTAGTTATACTACCTACAATTCCATTAATAAGAATTCAGTTACTGAATGAGGAATCCAGATCTTGTTCTGAGTACAACTGCTCTCTAAACAAACTTGAGTGCCATTAGATTTGGAAGTCCATACTCAAAAACCATTCCTAGCATGCTGATCAGATAGATGATCTCTAAAATTTGGCAGAACCAAGTTACCATTGCAAAGGTCCAGAGAGTTCCCTGCTCAGTGGGTGTGAAACCTCATAGGCTGCTCACACTACATCAAAACACAGAAAACACCAAGAGCCCATACCAAGCTGGGCTGACACTGTGTTAACCTCACAGAGCCTCAAGTGCTAGTTACCTTCCTCTTCTAAATGAGATCTGGATTTGCTTCTTCGTTACACATAACACTAGGAAGTTCAGAGAACATCTGCATAGCCAAAGCTAGCTTGTAGTATAACATAGGTTCAGAAGTGTGTTCTTGGCACTGTCCAAAGCACTCAGTAGATGATGACTTGTTAAAAATGCAGCTTGATCAGCTCTCGCTTGATACCATTACACTACTACAGCTACCATAGCTGTCTAATTCTTCAAGGCATGAGTGATCAACTGGCACCAGCTGCACCACTGAGATGACACACATACAAGAGGAGCGACGGATTTCATTAACAAGGAAGAGAAAGAATGCCTGGGAGAATTATAAGAGGGTGGGTAGCCCTCTACAGTTTAGATGCTAAAATAAGACCTTTGTACCTAACTACGATCTTATTACTCAGCTGCCACAACTGCAATGGACAAATCGCCTCCTCTTGATTTTTCTTTGATCCACAGAAGACAGTGGAGTTAACACAATAAGGGCAAGAAGCTGAATCAATATGCCGATTCTCCCAGCAGTGGATTTCAACAGAGATCCGTTACTGCACAGTGAAAATGATTGAGGTAGGTTCAGGAGATGCAATTATCTGCAGCTTTTCCTCATTAAGCCTTGCAACTCTCCCAATGAGAATTTAAGAACATACATATATCTGTGTGAAGTTATTAACTTTGCAGGAGACGAACAGCACAACAAGCCATTCACATTTTGTGTTATCAACAACTAAATGCTGAAGAGCAAGATTTTGGATCCAGTTATTGCATATAATTATACCTATCTCTGTGAATAAATGAAAACTAGTTTGCATTTCTTCCCTGATCATTAGCCTCATTTGCATAAGTGTTATGAGGCCAGTTCTTCATCCATTAGCGTGAATTAAGGGATATCCTGCTGCGTGCAGGACTGTTCAGACATGCTGACTGCAGAGCAGCTGCTCTCTTCTTTTGGTATTGAATGTTGATTAGCATCATGGTGCACGACACACTGCAGGGCATATCATGTGTCATGCTATGGAATACAACATTCAGTGAGAATCCAAAGCAAATCCCATAATTTAGAAGGCCAATATCTGCCCTGAACAGCAAGGTGATAATTAGGCACATGGTCTGTCTCAGCAAAAACTGAGCTGCTTGAACAGTGAGCATTAGTTTTCATGGGACAACACAGACTACCTGAGGGCAAGCACTATGTTTTTTTAGTTACTGTAAGCAGCAGTAAGTGTATCCACTACCACCTCATCAAACCAATTCACTGGTTTCCAGCAAGGCACTTGCACATTATCTCTTCAATTCTGATCTGTGAGACTGAACAAAGCTTCTGCATTAATAAATCAATAGAGAAGATCTAATGAAAGACACAGCAGCTATGAACACAGTGAATTATATAAATTTTAAATGCCAAAAAACGGATCAAGATTTAGTATCACTTCTGTGTAACTCTGAAGAACATATCTTCAGCAGAATCAGTAAGTTCTTTGTCAGCTTTCCTTACCTGAAAGATGGGGTGACACTACCTTGTCTTGCAAAGATTCATTATCTGAAGACTGCTTTGACAAAACTGTAAAATAGTGCAACACAGTATGGCAAACAACATTTCACTACTTACACAACATTAAATGGAGGCAGGAAAAGCTTTTCACAATGCCAGTGGAGCAATTAATATTACGCTACTCAAATTGCTGGGGGAAACTGTTTTTGATTTGTTTTTTTGTGTGTCTTAGTGTTTTCTTTTTTCTACCTCAAAGCATGTTTCAAGATTAAGTGGTAACAACACAGAAATGCTTTCAGCACTGCTGCCTCATCTCATCCACAAAGCAGCATCTAATAGACATCAACAAAGACGGGTCTTTTTTGTTCTGAGTGTCTGGAACTCAGTAAAGATTTCAGCATGTGCATTTCTTCTCCAGCAGACAAACGCAGCATCAGAATCCACTCTTCCAGCTATCACATTTTGCTATGCCTGGCTCTCACATGCTGCTGGGCCCTGCTGAAAGCAAAACAGCAGAATCCCAAGTTTGGTCACTGGAATTGATTGAATTAATGTTGTAGTTACACATCTGTTTCTAAGAGCTGAGCTAGTAGAACCCCCATACGAAAGGTGTTGGAAGAAATTAGAGGGACATCATTAATCAGAAGAACAATGACAATGCGTAAGGCAACCCACAGCTTTTTCTGTGCTGGTCACAATACAGTCACTTTATAGGAGGATACTGTAGCATAGTAACAAGGGGGTAAAGAGCCTTCAGCAGTCTGTGTGGCGCATGAGGAGAACAGGCATGTTGACTATGGATCAGGAGGACCTGCCAGACATCCGCCAGGAGCCCTCAGTGAGATTCAGTGCAGTAGTTTCATCCTTTGGGGCAGTACCATATACTGCCTACCACTACAGCCAAGGGGCATTTGGAGTTTCTTGGCTCTCCTTCGATAGGGAGCACGCTGGACTGTCACTGAACAGGGCCAAGACAAAAGCCTAACAGTCACCTACCCTATTTCACAGGTGCACATTCCACAGCATGTTTTTGACTATTTACTCCTGGACATGGCGTGTAGGATATGGGAAAGTCACAGACTGTTCTACTATTTGAGGTGAGAAACATAGAGATGTGTTTGAGTTTCTCCAGCCTCCACAGTTCTCCAGCACTGGCTCAAGGAGACTTTGAACCACGCAGCATATGTGTATGCCTTTATGTAGTATCCCAATGCATGCAGCATCACAAGGTTCCTGAGGCAACATTATTACTCAGATTGGCCAGCACAGTACTTAAGACACACTGAACAAAAAAAAAGAAAAAACAAAAAGACAACAAAGAAGAATAACATCTCTATTACAGGTGCAGTGGGGTGCACAGTGCAGGGCAATGCAACATGGGTTTGGCCATTCCGACTACTGGTCTCATAGAATCATGTTGTTGAATGGAACACAGCTCAGGCACACGGAGTCTCAGGATTCTGACAAGTCTTGTGCTTTTTCAAACCCCTATAACATGTGTAATAGCAGAATAACTGCTGCCTCTCTCATTTTTCAGGCTTACATCTCTCCATTTTTTGGCTTACAAAAGTTTCTAGATAAAAATTTGAAATATGACTTAATCCAACCTGAATGCTGGAAGTCATTATTACAGACATCAACGCAAAATGCTTATGTTATAAAACACTAAAACAGCCTTCCATTACTTGGAAGCTCTTTGATAGAAATGAATCCAATTTTTAATAAAAACACTACTAAGCCACACAGATTTGAAAAGCAAATAAAAAATAATTCCAAAAGAACTCCAACACCCCCACAAGACTGAAAACAAAACATAATCGGAGAGATTTTAAACTGCTTTTTGGAGTTAGGATGATCTTTTTTAACACGTCTTACACATAAGTGAACTGTAGTTTAAACACAAAGAAGCAAAAAGACTTTCAATGTCATTCACACAGACATTAATCTCCTAGAATACTGCTGTTTTCAATCATGTTAAGCAGTGTTAATTTTTTCTCATTATCAGTAAAACAAAATAAGTACATGCTGAGGATAAGGAAACAGCTTTGTTTATCTTCAAAATCATGTGCTTACCAGAACTAAAGCATGTATTTGCCATATGTCAGCCCCTGCCCCCCCTTCTTTAAATTGCATATTCATTATTATAGCACAGTGGTGCTATATTGCTAGCGAGGAATAGAGCACATTTTAAAGAGCAATTAAGTGGGATAAAACTACTTGAGAGGTTTTTCACCACCAGTACCTCAAGGAGGCCAAAGGGGAAACCTGACACTGAGAAATGTCAGCCTGAACTTGATGAATTTTTACTCAGAGCAACGTTCCTCCCTCAGCAATGTTCCCTTCCCACGCTGCTTCACAACACCATCCCTTAGAGCTTCCTTTTATTCTGCGAAAGGATGGATCTGTTTGGATCAATGTATTTAATAGAGCCATATCTTCTGTTATTGTTTCAAGCTTCAAAACTCAAACCATCTGTATTCCGTGCGCTGCCTGCCAGCGAGGGCCGTTTTGCCAAACAGCTTGCACGTGCTGAATCCTGCAGTCCTGATCTCAGACACACCGTGACAATTCAAACACTCCCTTTGGACAACAGCAGCCTTTGCATAGCACTCAGGCCTCAGCTTCCAGGCCCGATGGGAACAAGGCACACGGCAAACCTCAGCACCAGGTCAAGTCTGAAGTCTTCTGCTTTGCTCTTTTGGTACTGGGATTTGAGACCAAAAGTCTAACGGCTCTGTTTTATGGCTTAGAAAGGAGAACCTCAAAGAGTACGATCCCCGATTTAAACAAAAGCAGATTCTCTCTGATACAGAAGAAACACAGTGCTTAGCAATGCTCTGCTTGCAAACGTTATGCTTTTGAGAGATTTTATTTTTATAGACAAATGAACCTGTGTGGCTTAATGTAGAAGAGAACCTTTATTTCTACAGGGAAATGAAAACAGAAGCCTATGAAACATTTCCCAGTTTTTTTGGTTTTTTTTTTAATAGATAAGAGTGACATAACTTCAACAATTCTGCCAATATCCTTGCTACTCCTTTGTTCCCCTGGGATTTTGGGAGCCCAGCCATTCACATATTTAGTTCTGAAATCAACACACGTTTGTCATTTAGGTTATATTGTCACTGCTTCCTTTCTGTTCCTGTAAGAGCAAGGCACGATGTGGTTGTTTCTTCTCCGCCCACAAGCAGCATCTTTAAAAGGTGACTATCGTGCTATCCACACCCCTACAAGAGCTAAGGAGAAAATGCTTTTGCTGCATAGAAAGACTGGCAACTCTAAACACGCTGCAATAAAAAGCCAGACCAGATAAAAATTCCATTACGTGCTTATCTGGAGTGATTCTTCCCAGTTCAAAGGGTCAATTTCACAGCGGGGCACCAGCGCTTATCAGCCAGCTCCGCTGAGCCTTTCACTTGCAAAGAGAAGTGTTGCCTCCAACCGGCATGACAACGGCACTATTAAGCAGGCACTTCAAAGATATAGATGTTGTAAACGCTTTGATTTTGCCCAGTGCTCTATGCCAGCGCTGTCCGGCGGACTTTTTCATGCAGAGGTCAGACTCTTCAATGAGGAATCGAAAAGTAGGGAATAAAGACTTGTGAAGTGCAGCAAACCCATCCCATGCCTCTCCTGCTAAATGGGCTCTTGGTGTTTTCCCAGGTGCAGCTGCTGAATACTGCAGCTGCTGTTATTCCTTTCTCTCTCTCTGGTCTTCTCCACTTGTCTGGAACTGGTCAAAATACCTGATGTCTGCGAGTGTAATCAATGCTGTGCCCCCAAACATGGGGCTGTGAGGTACGCTGTGAAGAAGGACAAGTCTGTGGATCTCACCTCGCTGGTGTGTGCTGCAGCCCAGGCCTGTGCCCAGCACACCATCCTTCAGAGAACCCAGTGAGCCACAACAGCTGTAAGAGGTGTAACGCAAACGGTTCAGACCAGCAGTGCTTTAAACTTAAGGCCCATATGTGACCACAAAACAAAGCTACTGCAAAAGGAGGTTCACCTAACCTGCCGTAACAGGGCACCAAAGCCAGAGAATGTGCTGGCATCCCACAACCCTGGTGCCTTCCTTTCAGCAGGAGAAAACATAGGGGCAACAGCAACACCACTGAGAACTGGCAGGACAGGCTGTTCAGCTGAGCTGATCTGCTGATAGCTGCCTGTCTGACAGCAGCACCCACTCCACAGGCTGCACAGGCCCCAGAGAACGCCCCCCCCCCCCCATGTACCCCCGTGCTGATTAGGGACACACAGTGTTTGGTTGCTACATGGAGTGAGCCTGAGAAGACCAGGCCTGCTCAGCACCTAGCAGCTGGTCACTCCCTGGTTACCACAGGAGCATCTGATACAGATCATTCACCTTAAGGAGCATACCGGGTCATCCGACAACTGCCAGTCTGCATCCAGGCTGGATGTATGTGCCTTTATCTAGATCTGAGATGACCCACCAGCCTCACACCTTTACCATTATCTGATCTGTGACCTTTTCTTGCCCATAACCCATATGTTTTCAGTAAAACTTTCCTGCCTTGAGAGCAACAATTCTGCACATCATTTATCTTTTAACATTCCTTTTCACTCAGTTCTCTCCCCACTTTTCTTTGGAGAAACATCCCAAAGCCCCTGCTTTATTTTTCAGGCCAACCATCTGCTTGGCCAGACCAGCATCCTTTGGACAGAGCCTGGCAGAATCTGCAGGCCGTCTGCAGTCTGCAGCATAGCTATCTCGACTTACTAGCTCCCAACCCTGGGGACAGTCCTACAAGATATGCCAGGAAAGATTGCAACAACAAGGAGCTTCATTTTCACATGAATCAGGACACCACAGGAAGCTTTCCAGCCCCAAACATTTCCTGTCTGATCAGCAGGCCACAGTTTACACATAGGAGTAAACACGTGACCCAGAGCAAATCAAGGCCATCTACTGCAAAGCACTGGTTGAAAACACACTTCACTGGAGGTCTGCTCTGATTTTGCCTGCTTCCTTCTAGTCACTCAATCTGCTCACATTAAATATCATCTTCACAAGGGAAAAGGAAGCTTTCACTTGGAAAGCTGTTCAGTTTATGCAAGCACAGTTGAGAAGGGAATGGGATGCAAATGAATGCTCTCCTATTCCTGCAGCCCCACAAGTTACCACAAACCAGCAGAGCCCAGAAGGGAGTCCTGCACTTCGCCTCCCCCAGCAGAGCTGCAAAGCCCTTCACTCAAGGCACTGCGCAATGCAGGCTATATTTCCTGTGGCTGAGCCAGCAACACTGGCATTTGCTATTGCATGTCCATGACCAAAGCCATATTGCAGCTTCAATAAAACTTACCAGGGCAAAATAAGACCTTAACCTCCAGTGCTGATAGGCTCAGGTTGATTTAACGTGCAGGTTATAAACAGTTTTGTCTTGGGGCTTTATTCCCTCTCAGCTAACACACATTTATATACCCTCTCTTTCCATGCCCCCGGCAGCAGGGAAATAATGGCTTGTGGTTGACTTGCGCACATGTATTCTTCTCTTGCTCTCTTTTGTCCCACCTCCTCCCACCTCCCTTTCTATTGCATTATCTTTCAATTAGTCACAGAGTGCAGTAAAACACACAGTTCTCTGATCTCTGAGACGATCTTTTATTTACAAACATGAGTACCTGCCTTCCAATCTCTAGGAGAAGCAATCTTTCCGGGATTAGAGGAATGAGATAGGGGATGTTTTAAATATTTATGCTGGCAACCCGTAATAAAAACACTGGCTGTTTTTTTCTCATTGAATATATTCAGAAAACTTAAAGGCAAGGGAGTATGACTTGGCAGACCTGCTGGTGGCTAAAGCTCTAGGACACTTTGAAGAGGAAAACTTAAACAAGACTAACTTCTTTTTACTGGCCATCCTTCATTGTCAGCACACTTGGGTTAGGACAGGGACTCCCCTCTACATTTCAGGTCACCTGCCTGTCTTGTCCTGTAGAAGTTACAGGGCTCATAAAAATACAGTAGGAAATAGATTGGTTTACTGAAAAGAAGAAACAATGGAGTGCATGAGGCTGGCTCTGGAAACAAGGTCAATGGCCTAATTTTTCTTTGTTTATTTGGTTTGCTTTTTTTTTTTTTTTTCTTTCCCCATAACACCTTATTTCAAGCACCTCAGGCTTTGCCTAGATTAGGAAGCTGTACTACTTGGAGGACATGAATACTTACTTCTGCTGGCATAGCAATTTCCTTTCAGCAGGTGAAATAAAATTTGTCACAGGAAGCTTTGTATGGAGCACAGATTAAAGCATCTCTTTTCACTTTCCTACTTTCCTGAAATACACCGTGTTGTTCAGGAGACAACCAGTACGTCTGCCACATATTTCAGCCACATCAGTTCCTCAGCCAGCCACCATGGCACATAGCCACAAGAAGCACCAGAACTGTGCCAGAGGATGGACGTACTCCTTCAGTAGATGCCAGGGTCCATCCATCCATTCCCATCTGTTAGCAATTAGATGCAACACAACGATGTCGTGCTCTAGGACAAATTCTAAGCCAGTGTTACAGAAATACTGTCCATGATCCTCAGAGATATAATAATCTTTAGTAGGCTTCACAGGAAGAAAAAAGCTAACGTTGCACTACTATTAATACTTCAGTACTTATTAAGTACTACGCGCACTCCAGAGTCATGCATTGCTACACATATTGCACAAGTTGCCTAAAACAAGTCATTTATAGGGTGTTTAGTCAGCATGCTATTGTCCACTAGTTTGGGCAAGTTCTATAGCAACAAGCTATAGGACATCAGGATTAGACGCATGTGTCATTTTTAACTCATGGAGAACAGTTAATTTAGTGCCACTCCTCCAACACACACACAAACAGGAACCTGACTGACAAAACAGCTCTGCCATGAAAAGCTTAGTCAAGATCTCATCAGCTCCTATCTAGATGGCTCTCCTTGACAACAACATTGTAGCTGCAGAGTAACCTTTCATCTTATAACCTGACTTGAGGAAAAAGGAACAAAACACTGAAGTAAGACTGCAGTGTGCAAATTATCCTGAAATATCTTTTTATCGAACCAAGATATAAGTACTTGTTAAAAATACTGTATGCCCAGCTTTATAGTTGTAATATGAGCAAGCCAGGATTACCCTGGAAACAGAACAAAGCAAGACTCTATATGTAAGGGTTTATCAGGAACTGATGGATTAGGTTTTCTAAAATACTGCTCATCTAGAAGAGCCAATCTCAACACTAACAACATTAACTTAAGTTACTCCATCATCACTCATTTGGGTTTTCTCATGTCGCTCATCACTTTCAAAGCACGTCCCTAAGGAAAGCCTTGCTTGAGAGTTTAGTTCATGACATTAAGATGATGGGAGTTTTACATCCTACTTTGTATTTTGAGGTTCACAGTGGCCCACTTTTTTTCCTGGGAGAATGCTTCAAAGAGGCAGACCAGGTCAGTTCATGCAACAATTCAGAGGGTTCAAAACTTTGAAATGACTGAAAAATCAAGTCAGTGAAGGGAACGAGACACTGGGCAAAAAGCCCTCTGTGACATGGCTGCTGGGCTCTTTGCCAGTCAGAGCTGGAAATCAGTGCTGGAAATGGTAAGGTACAGAAAGTTTCAGCCATCTGAGCCCAGACCCCTGAACACAGGCATCTGCAGAGATGTGCGTGCCTACATCAAGCAACAGATCAAGAGCAGAGATTCATGAGCTAGTGGAGACTCAGGCTCATAAATCCACATGATGCAGTACAGCTGGATATTCAGCTTGAGCCAGCATCACTACAGTCACATTTACATAGCTCTTATGCTGCTGAACTTGGATGTCTCTATCACATTCCCCCATAGCTTCTGCTTCCAAGGAAGTGCAGCCAACTAGAGAATGCTGGGAACACACATCTGGGGTACAGAAATGCTCCAAGTCAAAGCTGATGAGGTGAATCACCATCCTCCTGCCAGCTGAAAGATGGAGGAGATCAATCAAGCAATCCTCCTTCCCCATCCCGCTGGGCAGTTGCGATTCCTAGCAACAGGAGGAAGGATCCAGGTGGGCAGAGGAGCTAATGCAGACAGTCTGCATTCAGAAACAGATGCTCAAAGAAAAGAAAAAAAAGATATAAAAGAACAAAAAAATAAAGTTAGAAGAGTAAAACTGTTTCAAATAGACTTCAGTGCTTCCCAAAGTCAGAGTAAACTCAAAAGATTATTGCTTCCAATTAAACCTTGGCATATGGGTGAGACCATGACAGCCTTAGATACAAACAGCACCAATCTGCTGAACAGCTTAAAAATGATTTCAGGTCTTTTATTTTAATGGTGTCCAATGGGATAAATAAGAAGCACAGTCAGCACTGGCAGAGTTGGGAAGAAGCCAACACCAACACAGCAGATTGAGCTGGGGCTCAGAAATCAGGAGGAAAGGTTCTCAGGGAGGCCTGTAGCCCAAGGCCAAAACACAGGAAGAGAAAGGCAACTGAAGACACCCTCGATTAAGCCATGTAAATCACTAGAACTACTTACATGGAGTGAAGAGTGATTGGAAGCGAGGTCTGGCCACACACAGGAGGCTGTTGGAGATTGCTTTCTCTTCGGTCCCCTCTCCCTTCACATTAAAGGATTCATCCTGAAGCAGAACAGCCACATTTTCTTTGTTTCATCCACTTGGAGGGCACAGAGGGCAGGAGGCAGAACACTGTGCTGCTCACAATATCCTGCTGTGCTGAGGCCGTGAGCTGGAGATGCAATGCTGACCCAGCAGGCTCCAGCTGTGCCAGGGGACTGCAGGCTCTCACTGTTACTGAGGCAGGGCTGGTAACACCTGCATCTCCAGAGGCTGCCCCTGCAGCAGAGATACCCATGTGGCAGACCTCTTGGCAGAGCTTTCAGAGAAGCAAGTCTGAAAAACATGTGTGTGCCATGCGTGGATGTGCTGCTCCACCAGGAGCGTACCGGCTTTACACACAGCTCTGCCCAGGAGCAAAGGAAGCCTGGCACAGCCACAGGGCTGTGCATCAGACTTCCTCCTGCTTAAGGCATAATGGGGTTTCAGCTCTCAACCACACTGTGATGGCAGTGCTAATCCTGGCTCCCGCCTGGCAAAAGAGGGCCTGTCCCACACCCAGGCCTACACTTAAAGTAACGTATATGGGGCTTTGCAATTCCCCTCTCTCCAAGGTCATCTCATTTTTTGCAACTTCATGCAATGCTGACACAAATGTTCTTTTCATTTTAAAATACATAAAACAAAGTCATCTCAATTCCCCAGTGACTACTGCTAGGCCAAAACTCAGAGGTGCAGGGAGAAAAAAGCCTTGAGCTTCCACTGGGAAGCAGAGAGGATGAAGAGACTGAGCTACAACAAAGACACACTCAGTATACCTATATACACCATTATACACTAAGCATATGTACACACACACACGCTACACTGCATACACGGATAGGCAAGACTATATCGAGGCAAGATGATTCCAGAGCACTTAAGGACACAACAGTAGGCAGGCTGAGACAAGTAAGTAATAATAGTTTAAAAGAGCAAGCTGACAGCTAAAAGATGCAAAGTAGTTTATTCTAAGAAGTACCTCCATCTATTTTACGGTGGAATAATTCATTCTGTATTGAGTAGAATTTGTTTCCAGAGTAATTCATGCAAATAGATTTCAGATAATTTTCTTCTTAATTGTTTGTGTGGGTGCAAGATGATTTTGACCTAAAAGTCAGCTTGAAATCTCCGCCCAGCTCAACAAGCCTTAAATTGCTGTGCCTTTTGTTTTTTTTTTTTAATACATATATATTAATTTTATGCTTAGATCCTAAATGTGTAAAGCCATAGATTATTTCAAATGGCCAACTTCTCTTAAAGTGCCAGCTTCACAGCCAGATGGCATAGCTCTTGGATTGCTCTGTGCCAGGCACAGACAGTCAAAAGAGAAGAGAATCGTCTTCTACTTGTACAGAGAACCATCCACAGAACTGCCGCTTCATAAAGCTTCACAAACAAAGATCAAAAAGGGTAAGGGTAAGGGTAAGCTCTCACTGCAGACCAAAGATGGGCTCACTGAGCATGCACTCATCCTGGTGAGTGTCACAAAGATCTGGTTTGCTTCCACCAGAGCACTTCCAGTCACTGGAAAGCCTGAGTGCAAGCACGTATTTGTGACCACATTTCTCCTCGCTAAGGCAAACAAATTGCAGATCTTCCCCTCTCCAGCAGAAGAGATACTTCTGGAGCTCATCCTTGGAGCTTTGCTTTTGCTGTACTTTTGTAGTGTATACCATCAAGCACATGTGAATTAAACCGCCAAGCATGGCTACCTCCCCTCTCACTCCAAAAACCCCTCAAGAAATCCTACATCTCAAACCACATCCTTATTAAAAAAATTAATAAGTAAATATTCAGAAGGGCGTGTGCAAGCCACTAAACCAAAATTCCTAAACTCTAATCCTCCCCAACAATAAAACTTCCTGCTTCTGCCAAACCACTTGGTCCATCTGTTTCACTGTCTTCTGCTCTAAAAATGAGAATGCAGCTTCCTCTACTTTACAAAAGCAGCCCATGGACTTCAACTGTTTATAGTGTTTTCTCTGAATAAGCTTTTCTTTGCTTCAAATCATTTTCGCTCTGAAGTTTCAGATCTTGTTCAACACACAGCTCAGGTAGTTGTACCACCATTAATTCTCCTGACACTGCTGTAAACGCAGCATGATCTGCTTTGTTGCTGCTGTTATTGACAAAATAGGCAAGAAAAAAAAATAGGGTTTTGAATTGGATTTTCTCAAGGGATTTGAGAAGGAGAAGACAGCATCTTTTCACTTAAAATGGCACTGCTTTCTTGAAAAGTCAAAATGCTAAACAACCAAGAATGTGGTGCAGCCTTCCACTTGAAATATCAACCACTTCTCTGAAAATCTGAAACTCGGAAAAAGTGCAAGGATGCCGTTACTTCTTCTTGACATGAAGAAAAATCTAATCACTTAAAAGGGGAACTGCCTTTTAGTTAACCATTAAGTAACTAATTAGTACATTTTAATATTTCAATAATGTAAGTTTTGAAAGAATTCCATCTCTAGTCCTATAAACCTTCAACAACACACGCTGGGGAGAACCTGGCCACTGTTCCATCAAGATCGCAGTAACAAATCCAGCACCGTTAGCACCTAAGGCTAGAAACAACTATTTAATGAACATGTACTACTCAAACGCAACCATTTTTAGGCCTACTTCTTTAGGGTAGGGAAGCAAAGATGGCTTGAAAGCAACTTCAAAAATGTCTTCTGCAGGCTACCTTCAGAGGGTAGATACATGTAAATAAGAATTCCTGCTCCTCAGGGTTTCATATGGAAACATTTACTCAGTTACAGCAGCATAAATGGCTGTAAAGTCTTAGTACAAACCTTCTCCTTCAACATTAAGTTACTTCAACCTCAGATTTTATTTGTAATTAAAACGTTCCACAGGAAATAATAACCCTAGGCTTAATTAGGTAATTAAACCTGTTCTTGAAGACTTATGTAATGCAAAAGAACAATCATGCAGATGGAAAAGTTTAAAATGGTACTAAGCTACTAATTATATACATGCACAATTTACAAGAAAAAGCTTCTTTCTTAAATCTCTTGTTCTAAATTTGGAAAAATTACATGTTCAACAACCAGCTGTTGTGCATCTCAAGTGAAGAGCTTACTAATGCAGTGCTGCACTAAAAGCAGCACTTATTAATTCTCACGGAGTTACAAGATTTAGAAGAAGTAAATCAAAGAGATTCAAAAAAAGCTTATTAAGTCTGCTTTCTAGATTCTATAGTGCTTAGATGTGCCAGAAGTTGGGAATAACTTATCTTTTCATGATTGTAGATGTTCCTTCCCCACCTGCCTGTCCCTCCCTTCTCTAAGATGCTTGGTAATAAGGATGTTAAACTGTCCTGCTTTGCAGTTCACAGAAGTACAAGGATTAAGGAGGGTGGGGGAAAAAATAAAGTACAATTATTTTGCTTTGTGAGTACGTGTTGTACTGTTGTAAGTGAGATCTGATGAAATCAACTCTTGGAAATGGAAGACGTGGATTTACCCTTCCAGGGATTGAAAAGATTTTAAAATACATGTTTTCAATTCACCTTTGCAACTTGTTCCCAATCTATCTGCAGCCTAATTTGGGATCTACATCTCAGAATTAGCTTCCTATGATCAGGCTACATTTTCATGAACATTTGGAAAAAAAAAAAAAACCAAAAAACTGTTGCTATATCTATTTGTATAGAGATGCACTTCCCTGATGTATTTAAATCAGTTTACAGCAGTGCCTCAAGTACACAGCCAGTGCTATTTTACTGCAAGTCAGCCGGTTCTCAAAAGCTTTTAAAACAGTCTCGTCTCACCTCAAAGAATTTGGATCACAGAAAGGAAGTAAATACTGTTCTTGCATCTTCATAGCTCATCTTATTGCAAAATGTAGGCAGAAGACTGATCAGCCATGATGATTTTAAAAGAAGTCAAACATTTAAGTGTTACTATATAAAGACTTGTGCCAAGTTTCAGAAAAATGGAGTATCCCAACAACGCATCCATTTGTGTGTGCCCTACTACCAGGGCTACTCAGTTCCATGAAGTCCTGGGGAAAAGCACTAATTTAGATGTTCGTCAACCCAAACTTACCATTTTGGAAGCTCTCAGAAGCTGAAGCAAAAATAATGTCAAATTTATTCATATTTACTAATTAGGGTTTTCCAGAAGTGTTGCATGAATTGAGATTCTTACCTCCAGATCACAAAGGCATCTTAGTATCAAAAAAATGCAAATCACCTCATCTACACAGGAAGCAGGAAATAAAGAGAAACAGGAAACCAAGCAACATTTGAAAGTCCTGAAGTCCTAAACTGAGCAGTACCCCAAGAGATTAGGTGCTGCCAATCATTTTGCCACACTTACTGGAGCTTTAAAATGCTTTTGATTTGCTTTTCTCTTCTCAATAGAAAGTTGCCTGTTCCCCGAGCTTAAATGCATAGATTTTGCTTTGTAAATTGAAAGCTAATCTCCCAGAATAAAAACACTGATGGAAAATTCACCAAACTTTAAGAAGAAAAAGATCACCAAAAAGTATTAGCTATCTTAAGACAATATAACAGCAACACTTGCCACTACTTGACATTTTTCTGCAATTTTTCTGCCTAGAAGTTAGGAATGCTGACAAAGACTTGATTTAGACTGAAACACCCATGGTATGAAGTCATTCAATAGGCACCATTATCATTTTATTCCAAGACACTGGAATTGGCCGCTAAGTTTAATAACACTTGCAAAGAAATTAGAACCATGCCCAATATCTTGAGCTACTTATGCTTCACTCCAAGGGCTGCTCCGGGCAGCAAGAAGACTGCATGAGGCTTGTCCAGCTTTTGTAGCCAGGTTCCAGTTACTGTAAGGCCTTTACCTTGGCCTTCCGTAAACAGCTTCAGCTGCTCAAAAGTATGTCCAAATGTATCTTACTTTAACTGTTCACATCCCTTTCAGTCCTCTACCAAAGAGTATCAGTTACCTCTAGCTTCAGAAAGTTGCTGTCCTCTGGGAATGGTCAGACAGAGCCATCTCCTGGCTAGACAGTAAACAGAACTTACTGAATGTAATTATTCAATTTTTAGAGAGTATAGACATGAAGTTAACAGCCATACTGTGGTAAAAACACCCCAAAGCATAAACTTCACCTGCTGGATTGACACAGCAGCCAACTTTAATCCATTTGTTCTCAACAGAAGGCTCAGAACAGGCCTGGAGATAAACTGTGTGCAAACACAGTCAGTGCTATCAGGCATCTCACTTCCCCAGTCCTGTCTGATTTCCTTAGGCATAACACAAGGACAGTTAAACTCAGTTACCTTGAGTTGTCAAGAACAATTGGCAGAAAAACAAGTAATAGCACATTCTGGGGATCTTTTTTTTTTTTCTTTTCAGTCTCTAAGACTTAGTTAACATGATGAGTTTAACACTAATTTTCTAATTATCTTGCACAGGGGATTTGTTTAAAAATATCACATTTCAGTAGGTTTTAAAGCTGCAATTATTGTTTCTTAGGCATAAGTTACTATTAGAACTTTTTTGCAATAACTTCTCTGCACAATGTCTCTACCACTTGTACATGAGAGTTATTTCCTTGTTTCTACCAGCCCAGGGGAAAGATGGGAGCATGGCAGGCAAACTTTCTCCTCTGAACTGATTCCTAGTTAAGTCAACGCTCAGGACTATTAACAGATGTGAGAAGGAGAGGCTGCAAATAAATGAATGGATTTTGTTCAATTAATAATCTTTGTTACTTTTCCTTATTTATAAAAAAAATCTATTTCCATCTCTTTTGAATGGTTGCAAAAATTGACACTGTAAACACAACAACAAACAAGCACAGACACACTAGGACACACAGGGAAACATGCCAGAAACACCAGGCTGAAGTGAAATAAAGTGGAATACAGAGCTCGTCATGGCAGGGAGAGCAATCCATCATCCTTAATTTCTCCAGATTGAGAGTGTGAGCACTGAGCAACTGCAGCCCCTCCAATGAGAATATTTTGTATCCCCTTCCCCTTGCCCAGAGGCTTTAAATCCTAGCTCTGATGTTTTCACTTGCTACAACTGAGCAACACTCCTCCAATTCCCTCTTCATGGGTGGATGAGCCTAAGAAGTCTCTTCCAACACACTCTTCAGCCACACGGCCAGAGGGACCTACTATCCATATAACCACTCTCTAAAGATTTGTTCAAGCTCTTAAGTGAAAACTTAGCTTTCTTTACGAAATGCTCAAGAGCTGACCTTGATACACAAGCTCTTGAGTAAAGATTCTAGCAAGTGTGAAGAACAAAGGGTTTCTAAAGTCTTTTCATGTTACTGCATCTCATCAATTCCTATGCTGGAAAGAGGAGGTACAACAGCCAGCAGCAGGAGGGGCCTGTGGCCCCACAGCAGCCTGGGCACCCTCTGAGTGGATCACAAACACCTCAGTTTGTGGATCTTGGGCTAGAGCAGCGCGTGATTGAGGTGGATGAAGTGAAGCAGGGAATTTTGGTCCCATGCTAGGCCCGTGGTTCCCTCCTACAGGCATGCATGAGCAACATCTAGATGATTGGAAGCATTTCACGTAGGCTGTCTGGCAAGTCACAGATGTCACTTTCAAGTAACACAGACATTATTCATAGCCAGTCACTGCTTGCTATCTACAGATAACTGATTGCATTCAGACCAGATTGGAAACAAGGTTGGTTGAAAGACAAGAAAAAAAAAAAAAAAGGGAAAAAGAGCCAGACTATCCAGCCTCTGAGTTCCAGCCATTCCTGCACACAGAAATTTGGGAAAGACTTTGACAGCTGGGACCCACACTTCAGCACAGTACCTGCTCACAGTCAAGAATACAACACAAGAATTCATTACCAGACTCCACACTGCAGAAACTTCAGCAACTCGAGTCTGAAGCCGCTTTTCATTGCAGCTGGACAGTCTGGCTTTATGCTGCAGGCCTTCCCTACTCCGTGTTTGTGTAATCAGGTTGGTTTTTTTTTAATAAAAAAATCATCAGCACACAGTGTAATAGCAGAAGAGATCAAGAAACAGTTCAGCTGGCCACATGAAGATGTGTGGCCTGTTTTGCATTTGTTAATTGCATGTATATATCTTGGTTTTTTTTTTTTTGTTTGTTTTGTTTTTTTTTTTAAGATTTCTATTTTACATAAGCAAATTAAAGCAAAGTAACATAAGAGCAGTACCCTATGGTGGCAATACAAAATTTCTACACCAGTCCATCTTCACTTAGCTGGGACTATCACTTCAGGCAAACTAATTTCTACACCTACTATACTATTAGCTTCTTTACTGAAGCATGGTGGAGCTGGCTCATGACACAACTTGCAACAAGGACCTTCCTTCCCTAGGAGCATGGTACGTTAACTGAAGAATTTTTGGCAACTACTTGGTGGCCACAACTCAACTCAACCTAGTTTAAATTATTTAATTACAAAAAATAAGAAGTTTGCTATCACTAGTTTTTGTTTTTTGTGACAGTAACACACTGGAATCAAGAAGTTTGCCCTCTGAATGAATACACCAGCATTTAAAAATTCTCTTCAGAATATTCAAAAAAGTTCAAGCTGCTGTAGGAATGTTTTGATAACTCAGCCATTAGACCACCAACCTGAACTGGTAACAAAATATTTTACATAGGTATCTATAATAATATAAATTTGTGTCAGAGCATCATCCTCTAAAGAACAGTTACTTCGTTTTAATACCCTGAAACACTCACTTCTCTTCCTGGAGGAACCCATAAATGACAGCACTGAAACCCAGTAATGCTGTGAGTAAGTAACGTGCAATTTGGCACTGCATTTCTTGCAAGCCCCCAGATCTGGGACCTCTGAAATCCCCATTAAGAACACAGCACTGGGCACAGCAAGAATGCAGTTAGCTTTGTTACGCTTTCTTGTTTTTCTGCTTATGTGTATGGGATGTATATGAAAAGCTTTTTGTAAACACCAGACTTGATTTTGAGTTTGTGAGTATGAGATAGACCAAATGATCAAACTAATGACAGAACATGCAGATGTTTACAGAAGCACACAGCACAATCACTCTGAAGACAGACTAACATTCAAGATCTAACAAGTTCTAGCAGTTTTTAGAGGTTGATGATTACTGCAAAGCATTCCTAAATCTCTTGTTGATGTCCTTTTTGATCTGTAGGTGAATCAAGATCATTCATGACACTACTGAGACACGCAAATTTAAAGCCTGTCTTTTGGAAAGCATGTCAAGTGCTGGAGTCTCTTCCTGGTGCTTTCAAAAAACAAGTCACTGTGCCTTATAAAAAAAACTTAGGAGATTAAATGGAGAACAGTCAACTGAACACACCACTGACTACACACAGACTCATTTTGTTGATTTTTTTTTTTTTTAACTGAAATTAATTATACCTTGCTAACCACAATAGATTAAAGTAAGGCACTAGGGAAAAGAAGTTGTTGGATTTTGTCTACAGGAAAAAAGGGTTGGAAAGGACCTTGAAGACTAATCAGTTCCAACACCCCTGCCATGGGCAGGATTACCCACTAAATCAGGCTGCCCAGGGCCCCATCCTACCGGGTCTTAGGATCATAGAATTGCTCAGATTAGAAAAGACCTTTAAGATCATCAAGTCCAACCACAAACTAACCAAACTACCCTAACTCTAACAACCCTCCACTAAATCATATCCCTGAGCACCACATCCAAATGTTTTTTAAACACATTCAGGGATGGTGACTCAACCACCTCCCTGGGGAGCCTATTCCTGTGCTTAACTACCGTTTCTTTAAAGAAGTTTTTCCTGCACTTGAACACTTCCAGGGATGCGGCACAACCACAGTTTCTCTGGGCAGTCTGTTCCAGTGCCTCACCACTCGCTGAACAAGGAATTTCTTACCAACATCTAATCTAAATCTCCCATCTTTTAAATTCAAAACGGCCCCCTTTTGTCCTATTACTTTCAGACCATCTAAAAGTACCTCTCCTGTTCATAAGCTTTCTTAAGTACTGAAAGGCTGCATGCAGTGAAGTTTCCCTCGATGTCCAAGAAGGGACAAACATATTCCAATGTGAAATTTAGCTGAGGTAACTTGAAAAAGATGCTGCCTTTAGCTGTTTAACCCATCCTATGCCCAAATGCCACCTTTCCAGAATACACATGCATCTCAGCCACTTCAGCTGGATGCCCAGCAAAGTGGATTCAGAGTTCTTGTTGTCTATGATTTAGACTGCAGGGCTCACTGATGTGGCGAAGACGTATGCGGTCCTCTTCTGGGAAGGGCCAGTCAGTTTTGGCAGAGATGACAAGGAGATGAAGGGCTCTAACCCCCAGTAATGACCACTAAGAGTGGGAGCCATGGGTAGCAGCCTTTCTAGCTATTTCAATACATGAAACAGGCTGTACCTGCAGAAAAAGACAAAGCGAGATGAACAAGAACTGAATAACCAGGGGCTTTATAGATGCAGTGTAGGAACAGCTTAAACACATTTGTATTTGGGATTACGTCTTTCTTCTGTGCTCACTATACAGTCTCCTTATGCCAGCACTGGCACACAGTTGATCTCACGATACAGCCATTCAAGAACTTAAGCAGAAAGTGAACTTCACAAAAAGGAAAAAAATATATATTCCTGTTGATTTGATTATTTAAGTCAGTTCACCATGAGGTCAGACAAGCACTAACACCACTGCAAGGCAGACCACAGCCACGCTTATCTAAATAGTGCACTGAGCCAACTGAAGCTGAGCCTACACAAGCACTTTTCTCTCAACTGTTCTCAAAGTGCTACTGTCATATCTACATCGAATAGTTGTTCTTTCACATTCAGACTGACATTCTGGATCTTTCTACTCTTTTGCACATTGGGACAGGGAAGTGAGGAGTGACAAAGATGAGTTCACTGTTTGGATAAATGAAGAGTACCTGTGTTTTACAGCATAATGGACTTCCTACATCCAGCCTAAGTATCTGAATGCTCCACATATGAAGAAGAATTAAGCAGTGATTAACATTTCACAGAAAGAATAAAGACATTTCAATTATTTACCTGTTATAATGTAATCTGTCCAAATAGTGGTAGACTTGCATGCTGGACTATAGCACAGAAGAGTAGCAAGTTTACTCCAGAGCATGGATTTGTGCATCCTAAGAAGCCCCATCAGCCCCCACCAACAACATGGCCAGCAGTTACACTCAGACATTCTGAACACTTCTTGAACTGTTTTCAGATCCCCAGAATAGCCATGGGAACTTAGGGACAGTCTTTGTGATAAGTCCCTTCGAAACAAACTTCCACTAAATTTCTGTGGGTATCTTTAGTCATCTGCAATTTCAGAGCTTTGCTTTTCCTTTGAAGTCTGTGAGTTATCAAACTTCCTCACTACTCCCAAATCACCTGGAAGGAAATCACAATCAGAAGTATTCTCTGAAAGACATGAGTGTGCAACTTCAAGCAACTCATGAGGAGCATGATGCAGACATTCTGCATATAAAACAAAATGAACCTGGAGGTTGGAGTTCAGTTGTAAGCACTGGATTTGTATTCCTTTAGAATGACCTGTTCCTGAGTCTCATTTCCAACCATGAGGAGACTTTGGAGATGACAATCTTCTAACTTTTTATTTGTATTTCGTTCTGGAATCATTGCATATCTGCATTCTTAAGTAGTTCTTTCCCATTCTTGAAAACATTCCGAGAACAAAGCCCTGACCCATTTCAAAGCTGTGTAGATGAGAAGGATCAGCTGCCCTACATGCTTGTTGTGCCTCTTGAGCATGACAGAGCTCAACTGTCCATCCTTACAGCACGTCCTTACAGCAACATGACACCAAATTCAGCGGAGAACAACTGTCTATATGTCATGATTATGGCTTCTAAATTAATATTTAAGCAGCTATTTTTGAAAGAAATCCTATCCCAGTTGACTCTTAATCACCTCCTCATAGCAGTTGGACAACATTTTCACTCAAGTGCCATTTTCAGACAACCATTCAGCCAGCTACATTAGCAAGTAGGAGTCCAAGAACTATGGAAGCTATGTAAACAGTATTTATAAATGTACTCTGTAACTGACTGTGATGCAGTATGGTACCATTAAAGATTCACTGCACATACAAGGGAAGGAAAAATTACATTTTTCTATTATTCCGATTCTTTCAATTAGATCATGATCTATTAAAAATATTCTAGTTTATGAAGATACCATCTATAAAAAGACATTGGCTTACTTACTGTCAGTTAATCTAAGTGGTAAACCAAGTATAATGATTCAATTTTACAATGATCCATGGGTGCCAAAACTGATGTTTTACAGTTGTGATCAAATTCCTCAATCCAGCACAGTGTTTTGGTTTGGCGAGATCACACTTGAAGTGTGATCAAAAACTGGGCTCATCACAAATTGGCGTTCTCCTTTAAAATGAATTTATACCATTTTAAGCATAATGACAACTGTATTTGCTTTTCATACTAAAAATAAACAAACTAATATTAAAACAAACAAATACTATGAGATACAACTGTAGAATTACTGCTCACTTCCTGATGAGTACAGTACTCTTGCAAAATTACCCTTGAGGTACACAATTCCCACTTAGCCCAGAACTACCTTGCCATCAGTACCCTTTCCATATAGGTTCTATAGGCCTGTTTTTGTCCAAAAAAAACCCCAAAGACCAAAAAACAGTTTGAGAAGTAGATAAAACTTACTTTCTCTCTATCTCCAGATTTTCTATTAGTTAATCTTTTTCTCCTGCATTTTTACTGTCGAACATTAAGCTACTGTGATCCCAAGTGGCTGCTTCAGAATGAACATTTCTCTACCTACCACTGAGCTCAAGATCTTCAATGGGAAAAGAGTAGACCCAGTGTACTCTACTAGTCTGGACCAAGTAACCTGTGGCAGGAAAGAACATATACAGTACTGTAGATGTAGATGAGACTTAAAAAGGAAATTTACAAATCTAATTATTTTTATACAAGGTACATTTGCCCAAGAGTTTCCCTCAAAACACTTCAGGAGCTAAGAATGCCTTCTCAATGTTCTTAGATCTTCATTTTGTGAGTGAAGCTCCCAGCAGTACCACACACTCCTCTGAAGTTTTTGTCCAGAAGCTGCCTTGATGCTCCACATGATGGCTTTACAGACAAAACTCACAAATTATGTCTATCAAATTAATTCAGCCCTATAAAAGCAAACAGACAAACAAGCAAAAAACAGCAGCACCTGAGACTGCCTGAACTAGGCAGTGAATATTTTAGGCTAAATTTATGAAATAGGGCTGTTGCTGTGAAGAAGTGTTCAGCAGTAGTCACCTGTGTAATGTGAACCCTCCTGAACTTGCTTAGTCAAATAAGACAAAAACATTTCTGACATTTCTGTGAAGGGGAAGACACCTTTGGAAAAATCTAGACTTCTATCAGAGGCATCAAACTTTCAAGGAAAATAGTACCAGGAACAGAAAAAGGTTATCAGAAGAGACTAACAGAGACAAAAACCAGCACATATTATGAAAAGTATTCTACAGAATAAAAAAGGAGTTTCCCACTGATCAACCCCGCTTCACTCTTAATATAGCTTCCAGCAAAGACATTTGATACCTGAAGCATGGGGGGGGGAAGAAGGACAATAGTGGCATCCACAAACAAGTGGTTCTATAAAGACAGTTGAACCAATGGGCTTACTTTTTAATAGCGCTAGATTATATCTTCATGAAATCCACTCACTGTCAGCTTGCCATAGGCTAGAAGGCAACAAGAACCCAACATCAGGAGGCACTGGCAGAACTGCACAGGCATGCTACTGACTCTGGGATTCCAGCAATGCTGGAGCTCTACAAAGGCCCTTCTGGAGCCTGGCAAGGCTTACTGGTCTGAATTCACACAAAGGACAGCACAACTACACTTGTCTGCTTTGAGTCCCTTTTTTTGAAATTGAAGCAGTACTGAGATGAGGACAATTACATTTATATCGCTAGGCTTTCCTTGAGCTAATAATCCTGCTGAACTTTAGCTTGCTCTAGTTACAGCATAAATATTAAAATATGGAATATCAGCAGAAGACTGTTGTCCATACTGTCAACTTTCTGTGCTCCTGCACTACTCATACATAATACATGTGGGTGTGCAGACAGCACACAATCCACTCAGAAGCAGGCGTGTTACCTGATCAACATAAGCTTCCCAAAATTTATGCCAGAAGACTTGAAAACAAAAATCCCACATGACCACAGTCTGTCATCCCTTGAAGGCATGTGTCACGTTGCCAGACATGATTAGAACGTGATAAGAAAAGAATTTTAAAAGATCACGTACAGGAAGCAGTTCCAGGGTTACACCTTATCAATCCAATGTACATCCACTTTTTTAGTTGATAGGAAGCGGTCAGGCAGACAAAACACTTAGTAATTCTAGTAAGATTTATTATATTCTGAGCTTCAAATAAAAATATTTCTATTTTTAAATGTAAAACATGTTTGTTAAAACACTTAGTTATCCATTAACATTTTTTATCCTTAGAAAAACTGCTTAAAAAGTAAGGGCCATTCCCATTCTCCCTTGTTCTGAAGATTTCAATCTTCTTGTCAGTCACTCTCACAAGTAAAATTATTTCCAGTAATTATCTCTTTTGGTGTAGAATCCATGTAACTTTGATCCTTGGAGTCACCTTTTTGAGCAGTCCAAGTAAATATCTCAAGATCAAGATCATCACAAACAACATGTGCTACTGAATCCTGAAGTGCTCAAAGGACAGATACTGCAGATGCAACTACATATTCAAACATTTCAGGCTTGTTTTCCTTTCCAAGAGCAATAACACAACATTGAGCACTCCTCTACAGCAATTTTAATGCCTCATGATTGCATAATAAAGCTATCACCAGGCCTGAGCAATTGGGAGCGAAAGCTGTCACGTAGGAGAGACAGCTCCCATGTTCCAAAAGCACACAAGAACTTCAGTACTGACCATTTTCACTTTCTCATTGGAGGTGGATGGCAATAGTGGTTTGTTGTGCTTTTTTTTTTTTTTTTTTTTTTTTTTAGCTACTGCTACTACTAGCTAATGAGTGCTTTGCAGACTGAGACCCCCATTCCACACCAGTAAGCTCTGCAAGTAGCACAGCACTAAAGGTCTAGCTTCCTGTCACCCAACAGTGAAGCTACGCACTGGGCAATATGTGTTTCATACTTAGCTTTTGCTTTCACATCCCTATATCTTATTAATACATTCTTGTTTCTATACCAGTACTACTACACTGTTGCCAAGGCTCCTCTCTTCATAACAAGATCCTGGTGTTTATTCACACCCATCTCCCAAAGTTAGAAATTGCTTTAAAATCATGTTCACTGCATGAGAGTGCAACATCGGGGTGCTCAGAAGCCTGCAAGGCAAATATTCCACCTGCGTCTGCAGCTTTTAAGACAGCCTTACAATGTGGTAAAGGCACCAGTTACACCCCATTTCATGGCATCCTTCAGCTCTTCTCATGGCACAAGGTCACAGTGGGCAGCCTTTTGTGCCAGAACAAAGCACCACAGAGCCAAGCTCCAACTGAGAGGCAACCACTATGGCAGTACTCTGCTCAAGTCCAGAATGTGAAGACAACAGTAGGGAAGCCTTAGAGGAGACCCAGAAATCACTTCAGTTTTTCTACTAAGAGTGAAACAGCATGCTCCTATCAGCAGCTTATGATTATAACAAATTGATATGAAGGTGTGAACAGCAGATTAGATAAGGACTACTACAGATACACAATTAAAAACTGGTATTTTGATGCAACTAAAGCTTCGTTTGAAGACAGAGGATCTACTGCTCTTCCTATGTGATGCTAGTACTTCAAGTCTGTATTTAAATTGAATACACAAGCCACAAGCAACGGGGAGGAAAGGACGAGGCAGACAGGCAGAATAAGGACAGAAAGATTCCTCAAGGAGAGGTTAAGCTGCTGCCACACATAAACACACTGTTAAACACTGACCAAGGGTTTGTGAGCCATGTGGGAGAATGTTAATTGTTACAGGTACTCAGGGTTGGATGAATACCAGGAAGCAGGGCTGAGAAAGTCCATTGTACAATCAAGAAGGAAGAGGAATTGCTGAAGGAGGCACTTTCATTTAAGTCCATCCTGCTAACTCCTAACCTAATTATTTACTACTGCGGGTTTCCTTTCCCAAGACTGAATTCAAAGAACAAAAAAACCTAAAAAGAATGTTTTGTTTCTCTTGTGAGAAGGAAGATATACATGCGGGGGGGGCAGGTCTTTATTTGGTGCAGCACTAACCAGTATTCGCAGAAGACAAAAATGCTTTCTGGTCTGTTTAATAGCTTTGATGCCTGCCACTCAGGCAACCCATTACTAGCACCTCTGTCTTACATTCCTGTCACAAAAGCTATAAAGTCAGTAACACTTAGCACGTGAAGGGGGTAACACAAGGATTAAGCTAAAAACGCTCAAACCATATGCCTAACATTCCAAGAAAACCACCACTTTACTTTTAAACAATATTTTGGTGAGGTTGGCCAAATGCTCGAGTTGTGCCAGCAACTCCTTCCCACTTCTTTTCCATGTAAGATTTTCTGAATACTTGGGAATATTTTGCCCATATGTAACACTTATGCAGCTGGACTACTCCAACTGAAGTGAAGGAGGATCACTATACACAGAGCTCAGGGTTCAGTTTTCAGCAGCTTTGATCCTTCCACATGTGCAGATCTGGCTGCGTGCTGCACAGCTGGTGCCTTTTCTCCCATTTGCTAGTTGAGTTGCAACCCTCTCCTTCCCAAGGGTCACTCTGCACCACTGGAAACAGCCAGTTGCTTCCCGACCTTCCAAGGTGTTCCTTCTCTTTCCAAGGGCAGTAGAGTGAACCTATGACAGCCACAGCACGTAGGCCAAGCAGGGTTACTCAGACCTGAATTTAGCACCTACCTGTCTTTCCTTTGAAAGAATGGCCAATAAGCTGATCCCAATCAGCTTCTTTATTTATCAGCTAACTTTAACAGTATGTACACAGGGACCCATGAATGCTTAACCCAATCAGATGCACCTCTCCTGCCATTTCAGGTAGTCCTATCTTACTGCTGTATCTGCAGGACAGGCTCACTTCATCGCAAAGGCTCTCTAGGAATGAGAGATAAGGAAGTGCTCCTTGAGGTATTCAGCAAAGCCCATTTCTTCCTCCTCTCCTGGGCCTAGTTGAACTAGTCAGGCAGCTTACCAGGGTCCTGGAGACAGACTTCAAAGTGTTTGGTTTTCCTCCATTGTCTCCAGTGTTTGTGGAGCAGCTGTTATCAGGCTGTGCCTCCTTCCATCCACCCAGAGTCTCACATCCCCACAACACAGCCGCCACATCAGGCAGCAATCCTCCTCTGCTTTGGGCTGGCTAGGGAAAGGCCTGGCAAGTAAAAGCTGCAGCGGAGCACAGT
The DNA here is from genome assembly GCA_035772895.1 of Perdix hodgsoniae. Taxonomy (NCBI): domain Eukaryota; kingdom Metazoa; phylum Chordata; class Aves; order Galliformes; family Phasianidae; genus Perdix; species Perdix hodgsoniae. The sequence goes on from JAPSGF010000074.1 coordinate 1,492,225, forward strand.
GCCTCACACAGTCCACTGTTACTCTGGCTTCTTGCCTTCCATCTTCCACGAGTCTGAGCGTTCATTTCATTCTGTGCCCTCAGACCACTCAAAGAACAGCTGCACCTACTGTAGGCGGGGAAACAAGGGGAAGTATTGCTACCGAGGCGCTCATGCAGGCAAGTTTCTGAGCGTACGTGCCAGGACCTTTAAGCCCACTTCATTTAGGTTGCAGTGCAGTTTTTGGAAAGCAGCAGATTGACAGAGATGCAAACAGCAGAGAAAGGGGAAAAATAAGGACTCTCTTGCTTTGTCAGAGCACCGTCTGGCCTTTAAGCTCATTTATTTTGCTCACTGCAAGTAGAATTATAATAATTCGAAGAACAACCACCACCAAAAAAAAAGCATTTATTTTGTTCTCAGTGTCACGGAGCAGACCCTTTAAAGACGTCCTAAAGCAACGCCGTGGGACGAAGCGCTCTGAAAGCAGCCGGCCGCCCTTATCGCCCCGCGCCCGGTGCTTCCCGCGGGACCTCCCGCACAGCGCCGCCCGCAGCAGGCCGGCCCGCGGCACCCTGCCCGCCGCCGGCTCTCCAGTGCCACCCAGCGGCCTCCTGCTGCTCCTCGGCTCCAAGAGACCCCATAGAAGCGCCACGAGAGAAGCCTGGCTTCCTTTACAGAGACGAGTAGTTAAAACACGAGCCCTGCATCTCCGTGTTTAAGCAAAAGCTATCATTCGTTCTATGCTTTTGACACCTATGCAGTTTCAAGTGATTTTCCTCAGGTCAGCCCGTATGGCCGCGCCTCCTGCATCCCCCTACACCTCCTCAGGCAGCCATGCTGGTGATGCACATCCAGCACTGACTGGCTTCACAGCATCCGCAACATCTGAGTTTGGGAGTTGCTCTCCAGGATAAAGCTCAGAAACAATGTTAACCAGTAGCCCAGAAGATCACAAAGCCTGTTAGCATTTACTTTCAACCTCGCTTTATTCAACCCCCCCCCCCCCCCCCCCCCCCCCGTCATCAATGTCTTTTGTCCTGTATAGATGCATATTCTAGCAGTATTTTAAACACTTCCCTAGTTTGAACACCATGACATGGACATCTGTGATTGTGTAAGCAGTGCCATATGCCCCTGATCCATGTGCCCCTGATCCTCTGCATCTGTGCTTATTGCAACACAATGTGTGTATCCTGTCCAACAGCACCTGTGTGCTAAAAAATGGTTTGGGTTTTGTTTGTTTGTTTTGTTTTTTTTACATCATGCTTGGAATAGACTGATAATAACCTATCCAATGGTCACAGATTATTAGGATATCTACATACAAACCAAGATTGCAAGCAAATAGCTCTGTCATTACCAGAAAGATTGCTCTTTAAAATTTACTTTAAGCTAACTGTTGCTTCCAAAGCAGATCGTCTTGCAAAAGTACTGCACCATCAACTCTACACTTGTGGAAACAACTGTTCAAATAAGTTCAGGCACTGACACATCTCTCCAAATACATCTTAATATCATGAGGTCAAGTCTTCTGTAAGTCATTTCTCTACACAGCATAAGATTACTGAAGCCTTTTCAGAGGCCTCAGTCAATGTTGCTATGCGACTGGTTGCAGTAGTTGACAAATTCAAATCTGGATGCAATGCTGTACCTTTCCAATGGAAGATGGTAAGGTGCTTCAGACTGCTTGGCAAATATTTAAGGCTTAAGTCACCTCTGCACCCATCTGCATCAAATAGACTGATTTTCTCACTCTCTCATACTCTAGCTGTGAACCTCCCTGCTTCCCCATCATGTACTCAAAGACAATTTCTGTATAGCAGAGCTTATACTTCGAAAATACTACCAAAAGTGGTTTTTCTTCCAGCTATACACTGTAGTTACCAACAAGTCTCAAAGGAGACTAACACTTTGAAAATGGCATGAAAAACATGTCAAAGCCATCAGATTAGTAATGTACAAAACTTGCTGCTGGGACAACATTCAGCACACATCTGCATTCAGAAGGCTGCCAGTTCCCTCTTCCACACTAAGGACTGCTTTATCAAAACAAACGTGAGAGGTATGAGCTCTTAAATAAGAGCATGTCTGATTGACAATCATACGTCAAGTGCACGCATCTGCCCTGTCATCATTTCTCACAAGGGCTGTAGACAAGCACTGCTGCAGAGCCATGGTGACTCTCATCTCAGCAGCACTGATCCACACACCCTGCTTTAGTTGCCATTCCCATGCTACCTCAGTGTCAGACCTCAGAAGTGACACAGTTAAGCTACAACAAATTCACTAAGATGAATTAAGTAAGCAAGTATCCAGAATTCACTCTCCCTGGGCTGAGCAACACAAACCTTAGCAGAGATGAGGGAAAGACCCTTTGTTTTCAACAAGGTAGAAACTGGTCATGGAGAACTTCTGTGTCTGTGAAGCCATGCGAATGATAGCTCTGCAATACCCTGTGTAGCACAGCATGCTTCTGCTGCATTGTCTACACCTGATACTTCACTGATATGCTGATGTGTAAACACCATTACACATCAGTAAAGCAAACTATTCTCTTGGGGAGAATGAAGGGCACAGATTAAAGCTGGAGAGGAAAGCTTAAGGACTGAGCAACAGAAGAGTCTAAACATGATAGGGTTTTTGCTCACATCACAGTCACATCAGAGGTAAAGACTAAATGATACATTCAGCCTACCATGTTCTTCAGGCTTAAAGAGACTTCCTTTTGCACACCAGCAATTTGCCATTCAAGCAACAAATTCAAATAAGCCGTTAGATCTACTCCAAGTTAAGAAACATTACAGAGTCAGCTACTTCATGTTATTTTTTAAACTGTAAAAAGAAGCAGTCAAAGCAATGGTTCAGTTAGGTAGAGAACGCCGCATTAATTTCAAAAGCTAAATCGTGGTAGGGTTGGAGCCTGTTGCACTGGTTAATGAATGAAGTGACTGTTTTCAAAGACATCCACACATGCACAGATCATAGCCAGCGTGAACAGTTTTTATAGCACTGCTGTATAATCTCATTCAGTTATTTGACTACTGATGGTAATTAAGGTCCATAATCCATTGCCAAAAAATAAACAAACGTGAACAACCACCAAAACACGGGCAATGGCAGAAACTGTGTGGATATTCCAAGTTTATTGCCAAGTACTTAGCAGTTCAGGGAAAATCTGAAGTTAAAATAAATTCTTGAGTATGTACAAAACATAAGAATGGAGCCAAATGATTCTCAAGCACAGGAAAAGCAACAGCTGAAAGAGGTTTGTTTATGAAGAACGAGTATCTTGAAGCTGGATAACAAGGAACGCGATTCAGAGATGAGAACTACAGCAGTAGAAAACCACAAAGGAAGTTAAAGTTGTATGGCTGTAGTCAATCCAGCCTTCTTTCCTTTGGGACTTGCACAGAAATACAGCTATGCTGCAGACTTTCTGTAGGTAAGTACTTTACCAGTATACTAGTTATTAACTACAAAACTTGATGCAGTAGTACTGTGGTATTAAAGAAATGTGTGTCATTACTATGAGTACTAGCTGTAATATATTATATATGAAAATGAAACATTACGTATGAAGAGAAACAAGTATAGCAACTGATATCTACAACATGAAGTCACAGTGGCACACTGAGAAGTTTTTGGTTAAACCAGGCTCGCTTAAAAATAGAAAGCAGAGGCTGGGCTCTTCTCTCACCCCATTTTACATGTCTTTACATTCGTTGATTTGAGCAGAGTTCTTCACAATTTATGCCATTGTGAAAAGAGAATCAAGCCTTGTGTGTTTGAAAGGAAACTGCAGATATGTTTCCCACCAGAGTGCAGGGGTAGATTTAAAAAAAACAACACAAGTATATGAACTGTGAAACCAACAGAGTACACAAGTCAATGCAAGCATAGAGGCTCTGGCTGGGGGTGGTTGTGGGGAGCTTGCAGCTTATCCAGTTTTTTTTTTTTTTTTAAAGACTTGGGATTGGCATGAAGTAGTAGTCAGAAGTCCAGTTGTTACACTGGCTTTATAACAAAATTATGGAAGTATTACATTTAGATTTTCTGACAGACATCTTTGATGTATATTTTCCTACTGATACTCTATAGAATGAGTACAGGACCACTTCATTTGCAAAGAACTGACTTTCTTCTCTCTAGAGTTAGGAAGTGAGGTAAAAGAGATGGAATTATTCTTGTACCAGAAAATGGTGCTTAACAATGACTCAAATCCAAGCTAAAATAAGAAATCTTCCCAAACTCTTCAGGGTCTACATTAGTTACTGAGACCAACACTTACCAAGGAAGCAAAATCTGACAAAGTACTGGTTGATTTGGAGGTGGCAGAACAGCTTAATGGTATGGACCTGCTGGGGGCCTACTGAAACTGAAGTTGACCAGCTAGGCACAACTGGAGCTATCACTTTATCACCGTATCTCTGGGTACCAGCAGGATGTGATAAGAAAGCAACTCTTTCACCACCCTGGCAAGGAACACAAGAAGGGACTACATGAGTTCATTTTTGTATCATGTCTACCATCCTACTGCAAAGTTGAAGTCAACCATTGCTCAGAGTCTAACACTGCTGGGATACATACTGTCACTGCTTGCTTGCAGATGCTCTTTCCCACCCTCATTTGTGTGCACAACTGGTGTTGCAGCTCACATACTTAAGTATTCCACCCCACTCCAGTAGATATGCATGTCTGAAGTTTCCTTTTGAAAAACAAGTTTGGATTCTCTTCCCACAGTGGCATTAAGTACTGACTGAATTAGTATGCAACAACACAGGAAGAAGGTAAATGCACAGATCTGGACAAAGGAGGACGACTTTACCTACTGAAGGAACAAGTCACATAATTCAAGATCTACCTGCTAGTTACGTCAAAGCATTAATCTACTTCCAGTGCTGGTGGGAAGGTAAAAAGAGATCCAAGAACTTCTCTTGAATATCCAATTCAAAATGCTTTGGAGTTGTTGCCTAATGTTAAATGCTGACTTGTATAAAGAAAAAAGAATGGAGAACTTCACTCTTAAATGAACAGCAGATTGATATTGCCCAAATTCTTAAAAGACATCTAGGAAGTGTAACTATGTGCTATTATACCACAGTCAAGAATTTCTATAATATCAGTACCTCTCTACACCACCAATTCTAAGACATTAAGATGCGCTTAGCAACTAGTAGGTCAGAAACAATAGCTATAGCACAACAGACAATAAAGAGACACTGAAAACAAATCCATTAAATTAGAGCCTAAAAGGCGGCAGATTCAGAACTAAACAATAGAGTTCTGATCATCAGCAGAGATTTTGCATAGAAACCTGATTGGCAGTAAATATGCAACAATGAAACAGATGCCCACTTGTCACTGTATGAACTTCAGTTCATACACCTACATCACTCAAGTTCAAAATAGCAGCAGCTACTTTTAAGAAGCAGAGAGCTATTCTGGCACACGCAAAAAAAAATGAAGTAACAGGAAAAGTAGAAAAAACATATGTTGATAAATAATGGGCTGTTAGCCTGGATTGCTAAAATACATTGTCACAGAATCTGAAGTCCCCTGCAAAGACTGCCCAAGTAGCTTGACTGTACGAAGGGCTGAGTAAGGCTCAGTGCTTCCTGGGTTCACAGTAGCTGCAGAGCTCCAGGCTCGCTGGCCCACCCAACAGAGCATCCTTTGCTGGGAGTACTCTCAGGATTGCGTCCAACTGGTGGAGTGCCGCCAGAGATGGCACTTCAACAACTTGTTGGCAGCTCATACTTAAATGCAATAACTGAGTTCCCACTTACCGTAAAGTGCTCTCCACCCTCACCCTGACACTCACCCCCATCCCCTATAGCCTTCCCATGTCAGTCAACGCCTCACAAAAGGGGACAAAGGCTGTGGAAAAAAGCTTCCATAACAACTGCTGGCCTTCTTCAGGCAGCTCCCACCTCTTTCATGTGCTAGTGGTACCCACAGCAGATGCTGGCTGAAATCCACATTACTGCAAAGATACAGCATAGCTGTGCTCCAGGTAACATTGTCAGAAGGCTGGAAGTTAGGCATGTTTCTCGTACCTCTGTACAGATGAGAGCTCAGCATGCTTGCTAATGCTTGGCAGTGCTCAAAGACATTCATTGGCTATTGGCCTGTCAAGCTGTTTAGGCTTAGGCTCCTTTGCATTCGCTTCCAACTATTAATTTTGCTAACTATAAACATATCCTCTGTGCATCTTACTCCCATATTCCATATGTACAGAACTAACTCATTTCAGTCCTTGGATGAATTGGAACTCAATATTTATCAAACAGATCCAACATGCTTTGCAAACAAGAGAGGAAAAAAAAAAATCTTGCAATGAAGTTATCCATACGATCTTTCTGATGAGTGAAGCTTGAGGAAACAGTTCAAAGCTCTCAAAGCCATATGTATGTACAAAAGACATCTGCAATTCACCAGCGAGGTTCTAGACCTAGCATAATTCATTTTGCAGTTTGTGTACAGAGATGCAAATACATTATGTTCAGACATTTCTTCAATGCTTCCATAAAATTCATTTACAAGATTATAAATATTCACATTTTGACTTGTCATCTCAGCTTCTGAAGCTTTTATTTTTCTACAGAAACACTGAACTTAGAAAAATATTTCAGCCGCTTTCCATAAATGTCATACAAGTCAAAATACTTTAATCATAAAGCAGGCACACAAACATTTAATTTCTCTACAACCACTTTTGAACTTCTGGGCGCATAACTAAAACACCCAATTACAAAAAGATCTTTTAAAAAACACCTTTGCTAATCACTCCCTTGTTTTTAAACACACTTTTGAACCACTCAGCTTCTGCTGTGGTCAGACAAGTTGATCCACACTTGAAAGTGCAAGAAGGCTTTAAGTTTGTCCCCTACTTACCGCACACTTGTGTTGCAAGAGCGATGGGCCACGGGGGCAGGCTGTGCCAGACAAGCCATGTGCTGGGCTGGCTGAGTGGGAGAGCTTGAGCAGCTAGGCAGGCTCTCGCTGAGCTAGCACCACCTCTGTCACATGGTGAATTCACTAATTGGGGAGATCGTGGGAAAGGAAGGTGGGCAAAGCTGAACAGTTACAGCACTTTTCTCAGAGGAGGGCTGCTTGTTCTCATGAGGAATACTGAAGAGGAGTGATATATCAGTGTGTGCTTGGATACCCTTAAAGGTTCAACCACAACTCAAGGACTGTAATGAAAAACGTGTACGTAGAGACCAGCAAGAGAAGATGCAGCTCCCTGGCAGTGCAAGAATATGCAAGATCATACCCTCAGAATGACTTGAAGCCCACATTGCTACATTTGTAGCTGCATCTATGTGATTTTCAGATCACTCAAACACCTTCAGAAAAGAAGATTGTTGGACAGCAGGGACTCTTAAAAAAAAAATTTAAAGACTGACATCACCCTGTTTTAAAAACATCTGCAGGTTTTATTATAAGCATCATGATATTGACATGCAGATTCGTTAATCATGCTGGTTGCAATTATACAAATCAGTGATCAAACCCTGTGAGAAGCCAGAGCTGCTGTATATGCTGCATTAACACACAGATTAGACATGGTTTTGGCACGCTGCTGTCAGAGAAACCTAGTTCTGAGATCATATGATATTAAGATTGGGGCCAAGTTGATGCAAGATTAGAAGGCACCACACTATAAAAAGGATAAAAATATCACAGAAAACAAAACATGTAAAATAAAAGCAAATCAACTATATTTCAATATTCGGAAAGTGGTTGGAAGTAGGTTTTTTTGGCACGTGGCAGCTCCACAAAACCAATATTGTGTGCAACCAGAAACATTAAAAAAAAACAAACCAACCACCACAATTGTTTCTAAAGTCAAAGACTGTAGCTGCAAGCTGTGGGATCAGTGCTCTGATAAAAGAAGGGTAGTTACACTAAACTGCTGCAGGTAGAAGTCTATCAGCACATTCCATAGTACTTTCACCAGCTTTTGCCAACTCAGTATAACTGGAAGGTGAGGGGGCACAGCAGAAAGGATAATGAAGGAGAGAAGAACAGCAACAGCTATTGGGGGCTATCAATCAACGCTTTAGCCAGGAGTGTGCAACATCAGCACAGAATAACTGCAATGACACAGTTTTTGTTGATGTATAACCCACTGGAAATGGAAGGCCTGCCTGAAAGACTGTCTACTGGAGGTCTCCTAGCTAGATCAGCACCCTGAGCTTGATAGGCCCCAAATCATCCTGAAGAACTTACGGTTGTATTTAAGAACTTATTAGAAGTTTGCCTTCCAGGCAAAGTGCCAAGAAAAGGTAATCTAGCAAGAAGCTGCCATGTACAGATATTTTAGAAATGCTACAAGTGTTTGTATTGGCTTGTGCCTCTTATGTCTGAGCACTTCACTCATTCTGTACAATTAAACATATTCTTCTGCAGGGGGATTTTTCCTTAAGAGTTGTCAGTTTGTGTTGATAATCATTTGCTTAGTTTCTACCAAAAAAAAAAAAGAAAAACGAAACAGAAAACACCACCCAACCAACAAAAAAAGATCACAATAGTACAATATAAGCAACCAAGATACAAAGAACTATAGCATAGCACTTGAAAAATTCATTTCAGTAAGTGGAAATACCCTTCAGACACCAGCCAAGGAATTGCTTCTGTAAAAGAAATATGTAATTTCAGCAAATTGTGAAATGATGCGATAGCTTATCTTGGTCTTTCTGCCAGAAACTTCACGACTTCAGTGTGCTACAACTCGTAAAACACGTTTCTCCCCATCATTTTTAGCCATGGCGTTGAAGGGGGCAGACAGGGATTGCTGCATTGCACCCTCCCACGCTGCTTCTTCCCATCACACAACTCCTAAGCCACATAGTTCAAATATATGAGTAAAGGTAAGGACTGGTATAAGCACATCCAGGAGCGCGACCAAAGCATGCATGGCTCACAAGGAGTATATGCCAGTGGTCAGAGCTAACCTCAAGTTTACTTCCATTTAAAACAGCATAACCAAAATAATGCTGGTCAAGCTGAAGCTCCACACTCAGTACAAGCAAGTTGATACTGACACATGCCACTTGGCCATTACACACACCTAGCACGTATTAAGTATCCTTAACGCAATGCAAGACCACTTTTCCTAGAAATACAGAAAGAAATCACTTAGTCAGGATAAAAATAAGCAGCGATGCCTTGGTGTATGCATGGTTACAGCCCTGGCAGCCACAGCAGGGATCTCTACTTGAGGACAGCAGTGGTAGAAAGGATAAACAAAAACCAGCGTATTTTGTTTGTTCTACATGGACTTCATCACTGCACATACAATTATCCCTGGAAGGCACGAGAGCCAGCACCCAAGCAAACAGCGCCTTCATGTTGAAGCTCGGCTTTCTGTCTGTGCTGGGAGAAGCTGTGCATGGTAAGTGATGACAGTACGTTGTGCAAGACCTATGGTACAAAGGGAAAGGACTACCAGGCTGGGACACAAAGGCTGAAGCATTAAAAGGGGAGCAAAGACATAACACGAACCAAATCAATTTAAATTACTTCATAAACCGTAGACGTTCATTAGCGTAGAAGAGTTTCACAGGAAAACAATGACAAAGTCAAAGCCATCTGATTTTCATATGCTAATTAATTAAACATGCCAAACGCATTTAATCTCTTATTATAACCATAGGGGGAGACAGACGAAACTCTTGAAGTTCTGCAAAGCCAGGTCATTAGAGAGCCGAGTCACTCCTCACATCTCTGCCTCGCACACAAACGCACGCTCCCCACTTATTACAGGTCTAAGTGGAACCCGGCCCTGCCCTCCCGCTCCCTCTCCTCCCCGGGAGGACACTCGCGATCTTTTCACGCACCCCAACTGCCTCACGGAGCGTTGGAAAGAAGCGGTTTGCTAGAAAAGAAGCACAGAAGCCATTTTCCAAAAAGCCAGAGTTAAACGTCCTCATCCCCGCCAGACGCAGGGTGAAGTAAAGGAGGCGGATAATCTGCCTGCTCTGGGCACGGCAGCCCTCCCAGTTTGCATTGGTCGCCTTTAAGTCCCGCTAACCGTTTTTTTTTTTTTCCTTTCTAAAGCTAGGAAAGGATTCTGGTGTTTACACGGGGCTCTTCTTGCTTAATAAATCTTAAATTGAAACAGATTTTTTTTTTTTTCCAAACAATTACCTTCTTCGGAGTTATCATACGACAGGATATTAGGGAAAGCCAGAGCCGCCTGTTGCTCTCACCCACATCTGCCTCCAATCTTCACAGCTCAGCCATTAACCCTGTCGGGTCCCCAGGCGCACACCTCGCCCAGCCGGCGGCGCGGCTGCGACGGGCTGACGCGGGCTGCTTCGGCACGACCCCTTCGGCCGCGCGGAGGAGGGCAGCGCCGCGGAGCCGCCCGTGCGGGACGCGACCCCCGCTGCCGGCCGGCCCCGCTCCAGCCGCTCCCGGGCGGCGCCGCGCCGCGAGGGCGAGCGTGCGGCTCTGCCTCGCGCGTGGCACCGCCTCGCCTCAACCCCCGCAGCCGGGCAGAGGGGCAGCCGCACCAAACCCCGGCAGTCCGGCGACCGCAGCGGAGTGACGCGAGCCGAACTTTTCGTTCATCTGCGACGCCTTTTCGGTTCCAGCCCGCGGAGGACGCGCGCCGTTATCCTCCAAGCCCTCCGCACGAGCACCGACGGGCGCTCCGGCGGCGCCCCGCGCCCAGGCTCGCGCCGAGGGGCTGCGTGACGGACCGCGGCTCGGCGCCGCCGGCACCGCGCTGACAGCCCCGCGGCCCCTCCCGGTGAGACGGGAGCGCAGCAGCCCGCTCGTCACCGGGCACCGCCGCAGCCCAAAGCTTCGGCCGGGATGGAGGGAGGGAGCAGCCGCCGCCACCCGCACGCTGCCCCCGCTTACCTCCGAGCCGCGGCGACGCGCTCCCGGGTGGGGGTCGGAGCCACGCGCATTGACAGCGGAGAGGCGGGCACCGGCTCCGCCACGCCGAGGCGGCGCGGGTGAAGACGAGCCGGGAACCTCGCCGCGCCCCGCGCCCGCCGCGAGTGGCCGAGCCCCGCGCCCGCTCTCCGCCCTAATGGGGCTCCGCCGCTCCGCGCCCGGGACGGCGACCGTCGCCTGCCGCTGCCCCCATTGGCTGCCGCCAACCCGGCGGGGCGGGGAGAGGGGCGGGGGCGGGGCGCGTTCGGGGCGGGGCTTCGTTCGCCCGCCGGGTGGGGCGGGCGGGACGGTGCCCGCTGGAGCTGAGGCGCTGCGGGAGCCTCGGGAGCCGCGCTGTGTCCCCGTGTGGGGGCTTCACAACGGTTTTGTCGTCCTCGGTGCTGAACTGGGACGTGTCAGTGAGAATGGGGCTGTTGAACGATGCCGTATAGATGTGCCTCATTTTGTGCAGGTCCGGGAGCGGGATCCGCGTCGCCAAACGGCTCCTCTTAAATCTGAGTGAAGTCTGAAAATAAGCACTTCCAGATTGCATCTGTGTGGGATTCTCAAAGAAAGCGCAGACAAACAGGTGACACCTCCTCACAGGCAGTTTCCATCACTTTTGTCATCAGGATGAGGTTCGATGTAATTTAAGAAGACACATGAGGGATGAAGTAGAAATGGGGGGCGGGGGGGGGGGGGGGGGGGGGGAAGCATGCTTTCAAAAAGGAAAAAGAAGAAAAGGACGACGGTGGTGGCAGAGGGTGCCTGCAGCCATCTGCTGTGCTGGTTCTCCTTGTCCCTGCCCCGTATTCTCCCATGCCACCTCTCTGAGCCTCTCTGTTGCACTTATCACCACGATCTAAATATATTTAGTCTGTGTTTGCAGCGCTGCTTGATTTCCGTCATTTACTTCTTCCCACTTCAAGCTCCAGAGGTATAGGAAATCAGATTGCTTGGCTTGTAAATAACCTTGTCGGAGGTGTTTACAGTCATATATTAGCAGATCTGAATCTGGAATGAAAGAATTTATGACCAGTGCCCTCTTTTAAGTTGTATTTCTGTTTATCTGATCCTCACTTATAAATGCCTCTAATTAAGCTATAAACTCTTCATTTCTACTTAACCATCTGGGTAGCCTGGGAAACTTGTGACAGAAATGTAATTTACCCACACCACAGCCACGTCTGCAATGCAAATCCAGCACAACTGCTTCCCGAGCAGCCCGCTCCGGTTTCCACTACATGGACAGAAATAAAGCTTGTCCAAACTACCAATGTAAGTCCTCACTGGGAATGACAGGACACTGTGCTTGTTCAGGAATGAAAATGCACCTGTAGCCCCGCGAACAGTGGGAGACAGCATTTCAAGTTGGATTTTAGAAAAGATGTCTTCTCAGAAAGTGCGGCGGAGCGTTGGAATTGGCTGCCCAGGCATTGGGTGGCATCACCATCCTGGGAGGTGTCCAAGAGCCATGGAGATGTGGCACGGAGGGACATGGTTAGTGGGTGTGTGGGGATGGGTCAGTAGTTGCTCTGAATAATCAGTGGTTTTTTTTCTGACCTTAATGATTCTCTGAGCCTATAATTAATTAATGCAACCTACAAGTGCAAGTACCGAGGAAGGGGTTATAACGTTTTTGATCAATTTTTTGCATTCTCTTTGGCTTTGCCACATTCCGACCTTGTGTACTACTTGCTGTTTTCACTGGATGCACTTCTCACTGTCCCGAAGGCTACACAGTTTGGAGGCTTGTCCGCTTTGACCCTGAACTGGCTTGGGAGCAGTAATAAAGAAAATGTGCACAGCAAAAATGCCCAGTGTTAAAATAGCCATTCATCTATTTTAAATTGTTATTGAATATTTCATAAATATTTATGCAAGAAAAGGCATCTAACCTGGCAATATGCAAGTTTAATACTGGTATGAGCCTCAGCTTTGTTACCTTGGCATAGTAAAAAACCCAACTTGCATGGAAACCTGGGCAGTACTTACCTAATGTGCTTACAATATACATCCTAAAATTGGTGTCATATTTAGGATTTTTCTCTAGAGAGCGATGCTGACAGATATGGATTTCATGTGAGGAATTACATTACAGAATCCTTTTTGAATATGTGAAGTGTGAAAAGTTTCTGAAGGGTGAGTATAGGCACACGGGTACCCCAGAAAGCAATGCCTGGAACAATGTGTAAGACCTTTTTTTCCAGTTTAACCTCTTTCAGTCACTACTTTTAATATTTCTTATTATTCCCACATTTTCATATCTGAAAGGTCTAGCTAACCTTGGTAGTCAAGAAGACACGGAAATCTTCTTTTGCATAAATTGTATGTAGAAAGTTACAACTGTATTGCAAATAGGTGAGTAAAACCAGCTCCTGAGCTGGGCAGCAAAAATCCCACCCAGCACTGATGCAGCTTTGAGGTTCTCCTTTCTTGGACTAACTGCCTTCAGAAGTCCTTTCCAACCTCATAGGTACAGGATCCTGTGACCTGGAGATGTTGGATCCAGCCACAATAGGGGATGCAGATCAGATTGTGCCATCTTGTTACCAAAACAGTTAAAGTATGGGGCCATAGACAGTGCTTGTTCCTGGAAATGGAGAGTGTGAGTGAAGCACTGTGGTATAGTCCTGGCATTAGGCCACCCCACAGGTGCCTATCTAAATGGTAGTTATACTGTGCACTTAGAATAAAATTGGCATCGGGTTAGGGGTGAGACTTGGATTTTCTTTTAATCAAGTCAGATTGGGCTGTTTTGTTCTGCTTTAGCTTTGCTTACTGCCATGAAATGCTGGGCAGCTTCTTGGATCATTTGGAGATTTTTTTGGAGAGACAATGCTTTAACTGTTCCTTACTTTCTGCAGCACTGTATATTGGATCTTAAACGTTTTCTTTATTTCTTACTGTGCCTTTATGGATGGGTACAATGGCCATTTTTCCTTTTTTTACTTCCACATAGCAATAGGAATTTCCCTGTTTCCATGAGAAAATAAAATTGTCTTGCATGACATGTGTCTTGTAAGGTTGAGTTAATATTTGTGCAGTGTTTGAGTTGTATAGAAGCACATCAATGAATAATATTAATGAGAACACCTAATGAGAACACCTTGTTCTAGTCTACATTTGGTATTTCTGGACTATGATGGAATCAAATAATGTAGGCTACCTGAAGGAAATAGGTATTAATGCTCCCATGCTGATTCTTATCAAACCAACTCTTTTCTTTGGCTTGTATCTAGCAATATGTTCTTTATCAGCTGTATAGACTGGGCTTAAAAAAACAGTCTTACAAACCAATGCTAGTGCTGAATTTTCACAATTTCAGTGCTTTGAGGATTGCTTTCCCCAGTTCCATCAGGCACACCACTTTCCCTCCCTGTATCCTCAGGCATCCCGAAGGTCTCCATCAAACTTTCTCAGAAGGCTGGGTGGCCTTTGCAGTGCAGCTGGAAACCTGCCCCTAGCTATTCAAGTCAGGGATAGACTGAGGAGTGCTCGGGCTCCATCCTAGAATCCAGGTTTGTGTTTTATCCTCTACAAATCTGAATATAACACAGGCAAGAGGGAGGGAATTTCATCCCGCTACAGAGCCAGAACCAGGATGCCTGCCTGCATTTGGGACAGGTTCTGAGCTCTTGGGTTTTCCAGTTCAAGTTTTGTTTCAGGATAAGCCATCTCTTTTTCTGATTTATTTTTGCAACAGTCCTTCATTTCTGCATAAGAGCTCTCCTGTTTTTTTTTCTTTTTTTTCCCTTTTTTATTTGTTTTGGCCTTAACCATTGGCTCTGTAACATTTTCAGCTACACGAGTCTTCATAATCTCTGTAAAAGTGCACGGCCTGCTAAAAAGCCCCTTATGGATTTCATTCCCAGGCATCTTCCATAGCTGTTAAATCTCTCTGTCCTCTCTACCTGGACTAAAATGTCATCCTTATAAGAAGGCCTCACACTCTGCCTTCAGTCACAGGCTTCTCCATCAGTTCTTCTAGCTCGGTAATCTCCTCTGAGCTAGGATAAAATGGGCAATGTGACCGAGAGGAAATGAACAACATTTCATGTGCCATACGTGTAAATAATCTCCGTCTGTTCCTGAGATGCGCTGTTGTTCTCTTCCCACTGAGCTGGAGACAGCCCTGCTCGCTGCTGTGGGGTTGGAGCAACTCCTGGAAGGCAGCCGAACATCTCTGTACCCAGTCCAACTGCGGATGACTGTACTCTGCCTTTGGAGTGGTCTCAATGAATCTGATTGTTTTCCAGAAATAACGGCAAAAATCTCTGCATTTCACTAGCTGCAGATGAAAACTAAGAAACCCAGTGACCTCTGAATAGGTTTCCCAGTCCTCTTAGGTATTAGTCTCCTGTTGGTACTCCTGAGAGGCTACCATGGGTTTTTCACAGCCTTTTCCCCAAGGATATGGCCACTTCATTGCCTGGAGATGTTTCCATTTGCCCAGGAGATGCTGAGATGGAACAACCTTCTGTTGTCCTCGCTTGGAGAGATGGAACAGCTTTGAAAACATATGCTTGATTCCACGTGCACTGAGACATTTGATTATTAGCTGTTCATAAGACCAACTCAGATTTGTAAACAGTACATGGAAAAGATCTGATAGAAGGAAATAAATAGATACTATTTTGAATAAGTACCGCTGATGGTGTTATTAAATTGGATTCTCTTAAAATTTACACTTTGAGAAGCCGGAGTGTTAGAAGTTAAGGCTAATACTACAAACCATTTGTCCTTCTTTGTCAAGCCAACTCCTAGCTCAATCAGCTTTTGTTTCATTGTGTTACTGTCCTAACATGATTTAAACAGAGATCATTATTTGACTGCACAGGAGATCTTAATCTTTCACTTAAATGTAAATTGCCAAGTACGATCACTAAACAAATTGATTGAATGCCATTGATTACTCATCAAATAATTGTGGGAAATCATGTAAATCAATTATTCATCATCCTCAAAGAATAGATGACATGAAGAATAAGCTGCAATTAAGATAAAATACTATTGGATTCTGTACCAATAATTTCTTTTGAAATTACAATTCTGGCAATTAAAGCAAATTGAAATTAAAATGTGAGTAGCCTGATTGAGGCGCTGAGTAGTGATTGTACAGAAGTGTAATGTGCTGGAGCTTATTCACATGTGGGGACACAGATGATGTTTGCATCCTGAAATGTTTTCTGTTTTTCCCCATGCATTATTTCTGTCTAAAGCGAAGATGCTGATATGATTATAGTTTTTAGTCTCCTCCATTATGATGTGACCAACCCACTGGTGCTACAAAAAATAAAACACACTCCTAGAAATGTAAACATTTAATTCCCCCACTGGATTTATTCTGAGTTTAATCTATATTATTTCCTACTATATTCATGTTATGTACTTCGTTTGTATAGAATCCAGAATCTAGATTCAAAAGTAGCATGGATAAATTTCTACTACTGCAAGGATTTGGTTTTGTAGATTTTATAGAGTTTTGAATTTGTTAATTGTTATTTCCATCCATACAGGACTGACCTGCTAGATGTTTAAATCAATGGAAAATCTCCCTTTGTCTATGTGTAATATACCTAGAAAAAGCATCTCTAAGAATCAGTAAAAATATAGGTGTTTCTTCACTAAAACCACTGATTATGAAGTACTTTCTCAGTCACATGGACTCAGGTAAAAGCAAAGACCTCTGATGTGTGACCTTTGTCTTGACATGTTTTTGGAGAAGAGAAGGCTCCAAGAAGACCTCATTGTGGCCTTCCAGTACTTGAAGGGGGAGTATAAACAGGAGGGGGAATGGCTGTTTACATGGATTGACAGCGATAGGACGAGGGGGAATGTTTTGAAACTGAGACAGGGGAGGTTTAGGTTAGATATTAGGAGGAAGTTTTTCACACAGAGGGTGGTGACACACTGGAACCCCAAGGAGGCTGTGGATGCCCCATCCCTGGAGGCATTCAAGGCCAGGCTGGATGTGGCTCTGGGCAGCCTGGTCTGGTGGTTGGCCACCCTGCACATAGCAGGGGGGTTGAAACTAGATGGTCATTGTGGTCCTTTTCAACCCAGGCCATTCTATGATTCTGGGATGATTCTGTGTTAAGCCGTTTTTGACTGTCATACTGAAAAATGACATGCATAAAATGCTCTTCCACCGAAGTAGTAAACAGGAAGGTCATTAACATCGCAAATCATGTTTCTGTTCTGAACACCCAAAGTATTTCAAAAAGGCTGTTAAGATGAGGGGATTTTTAAACACCAGGGATGAACACTTCTGCAGAGGCAATCGCTATTTTCTATCACTGCTATATGACCGAGTGCAGCTATTACTTACAAATAATAACCTCACATGTCATTGTTTTGATGTTGATAGGATGAGTGTGGTAATAGGCAGAGTGCAAACATTTAGATTTGAAATTCATGTACTGAGAATACACATTCAGGTATGATTAGGGCTATGGTTTAGATACGCATCGTCTTATAGTCCTTAAGGTTCTTTTGCCTCAACAACATGTACTGTAGCAATCAGTTCAGAAGTGATAAAGGCAAGGTTTGCAAATAATACACACGCACTCAGAAAAATGTATTCCATCACCATGTTTACCTAAGTAGCTGTTGTTTTGTTTAATCAAAAGGGGGAATGGAATTCATTCATGTTTAAATGGCGTTTCAGCTAGACCTCTAATGTTAAGCAGATATGGTAATGTCATTAGAGGCACTTCTTGTCTCTCTCCTCTCTGCTAGATGAAATGCATTTTATTTATATTAAGTATCAATCAGTTAAGGTTTTCAATATTTGCTGAAAGTAATTTTTGAAGAAAATATAGATGTAAAAAACCTCACAGAACCAAAACAAAGCAAAAAACGATCATATTTATATTAATCATGGCATCGCTTTCTGTGTTTTAAATGCATGTCTCGTTTTCTGTATTTCATATTCTTCATTCAAATTATTTGTGTTTCCATATAATAAGCTGCTTGGCACTGTTTGCGTTGTCTTCCTGAGTAAAGGCACTGTGCTGCCACTGTATATACAGACAAATTAAAATTCTGCTTCCTCTAGCAATTTGAAGTGAGTTGGAAATGCATTTCCAGAAAACATTGGAGTTGTAAAATTTGGTAACATGGGAATTCACAGAAACATAAAAGCCACGAGTAAATAAATCAAAGGGTGTTTTCTGTAGATGGTGAAGAGCCAGAAATCCAACAGAAGGAAAATGGGATAATGAGTGGGCAGCATTTCTGAATATCAGAAATATTTGCAGTGTTTGAGAGCTTGCTCTTTTTCCCCCAGATTCAGATATCACGCATCTTCACAGAACACGCGACCCAAACAGTTTATAATTAAGCACTGATCTATTATTATTATTATTATTTTTCTCTTTCGTTCTCTTCCCTGGAGTGTCACAACACAGTTTGTCCCCTTTATCACCAAGTCTCTCTCTAGGTCTAGTGAGAGGGGAGTGTTGCCAAAGTTTTGTACTTCTTCGTTCTTCCTCATGAAAGGCTCCTTGTATATTAATTGCCTCTGTGAAGTGTCAGCGATGAAGTGGGCTGAGGTCCTGGATGTAAAAAGGCATCCTTGTTCCTTTCTAGGTGTCATTTTCTCAGGCACTGCCTATCTATCTGTCAAGGCTGACACGGACATATGTCAAGTCTCCCAGTTTGTCAGCTAAATAAGCCTTATGTTTCCTTGCATACATTTTATATGGTTAAACCCGATCTAACAGAAACTCCAGAAAGTCAAAACACTGGAGTCAGTGAAGCAGAATTTGGCAAATTCACGCTTGGTCATTTTAAATTAATTAGGAAAGAAATTCTCTCAGGACTGACTGGAGCTGACTGGGCTCCTCAGGTTATTTGGAGGCTCCCTACAGTGCAACCTGATTTTATTCTGTACACATTCAGTCTCATCAGAGGAAAGCACCTGAGTCGATGCACTTAAACTTGTATGCAATGATTGAAGAATTTAAGAAAATGTTTCAGTACATTTCCTTCATACTTAGAAAGCAGTATTTGCTTTTGCATATGTGAATGGGATCCTTTTAATTTCTCTCATTGTAATGACCTGAGGAACTTGCTTGCCCACAGAAGCGTCTACAAAGTCCCTCTTCTTTTATTCAGTAGCAAAATCAGGAGCTCACTGAGCTCTGATTTACTGTTCACAGAAATGGAACAGATGAGAAATGCCTTCCTTTACGTTAATTGGTTAATTACTTCATTTATCCATTTTAAATCTGAGGAGACTATTTTCAAAATGTAAAGTTAAGCCCTTGCATTTAGTTTTTCTGGAGGCCTGATATGGATTTGACTTGCATCGTGTGATATTTGAGGTGCAAGGCAATATGTGAGAGTACATGTAAAACGTGTATAAAGCAGTGGGTACAATTAGTGCTTTACTTTTTACCTGACAATCTGGGAACAACTATTTTCCCTCCGGGAATCCAGGAAAACTATTAGAGTGGCAAACTCTGCTCTCCGATACTCACCCACAGTTCATGCTCAAAACAGCGAGAGCTGGTTGCAGAATTTTGCCCGCAGCCTTGTGAGCTGCTCTGCTCACCATCAGGGATTTGCTGGCCTTGCTTTCCTGAGCCTCTCTTGCTCCTCTTGAATTTCATTCTCATGGGAAAGGCTGACCTTGTGCACAGACACCTTTGAAATGCTGTCATTGTGCAAAGCAGCCCTTCCTCAGTGCACCAGACTTGCAGAAGGTGTGGCGGAGGGTGAGAAGAAAGTATGTCAGTAAATGCATTCAAGGAGAGTGAAATGAAACAGTTGAGATAAAACTTGAAACAACTGATGAAATCAACCCCATTCTGGGATATTGTTGGAGGTACTGAACTGCATTGTTCTGGTTCCTGGTTGTACATAATCATGGTGAAGAGCTCTGCCCTCTAGGGCTCTGCTCCTGAGTCCCTGAGATGCTCCTGTGTTTATGCCTCTCACGCAGGATCCTAGTCACAGAGAGATCCTCTAACAGGCCTTCCAGAGCTGAAAGGATGTAAAGCATACCAGTACAATTTCTTTGAGAGGTACAGCAATAAGGAAGGATGCAAGGCTGCTAATCCAGATGCTAAGACCACGATTAAAGGGAATATGTAAAGAATATTCTCCAAGATAAAAACAGTAGCCACAGCCTCCTGAGTTCCTCACAGTGTCTTCTGTGTTGTCCTATTGTTGCTCTAGTCAGCAGTAGGGAACTTCCAAACTCTTACTTCTGTTTCACAGATAACCTCTTTTTCTACTTTCTTTACCTGTAAATTAAAGCAGCTGTCTCCAGATTGCAAGGTTTGCTAACTTCCCTGTGTGTTTCATCCTGGTTATGCATTTCTCACCCCTCTGTATAAGCATGGAATAAGGATCAAATTCTGAGGACAAAATCTGCACATTGAGACATGCATGTTGTGAGGACAAGCCCAGAGATGGGTGTGAAAGATCATGCATCACACAGGGGTTCTGTTTTACACCAAACGTGAGCTTTTGGTTTGAGCTGAACGTGGGACATCAGTGCACCCAGACCCACTGCTAAAAAGCTGGCTTTCTGATATTGCAGCATTACACAGGGAAGGAAGAAGCATTGGTTACATGTTTATGGGTATAAATTCTGCCGAGTCAATATGAGAAAGCACAATGAATCCTTCCACATGACTGGTTTTAAATCTGCTTCGAACCTACAGGGTAAGGATGAGAGGACATAAGTGGAAAGAGCATTGCTGTATGGAAGATTACTCAGAAGCAAAGGATCTTCAATGCTTATGAGACAGTGAAAAGACAATGTGCCTGAAATGGTCCACTGCAACATAAATCTCATGTAACACAATAAACTCCTCTGCACTGACATATATTATATCAGGAAAAACAACATATTACTCTAGGGGATTGAAAGCTGAATGGCATACATTTACAGCGTCTGAGCTATCAATGCTGAAACACCAAAAAAAAAAATTGGATGAGTTCTGTAACTTAAAAAGTGGTCACTTCTGACATGGAGATATTAGGTTTTAAAGCCATTGTCACAGAGAAGAAAGAGCTGATCATAAACATTTCTTGTAGTGCAGATGGAAGTAATGATGACAGCTGCATTTGTTACACACACACAAAAAAAGCATTTTCAAGAGTCCAAGTCAATCATATTTGAAGTTTGTGCTTTAAAAATTAAGCTGTTAACATAAAATAAAATGCATTAAGGAAAAAAAAAATGCAATTCAAAAGAAGGTTTTAAGAGGCTGAGGGAATCAGAGAAAAAATCACAAAAATGGATCAACGGAAAAGGAGCTGAAATCTATTTAGTTAAATAAAGAGAAAATTAAGGGATAGTCTGACCTAGCAATAAACACCTGTATCAGTAACAAAAGGACTTTGCAGCCTAGCTGATTAAACTTCTGCCAAGCCCAATGGATGAAAGATGAAACTAACTGATTTTGTTGTTAGTTTTACTGTGTTTCAAGCCACCAATGGAATGATTTGCTCAGTCTATTCTCCAGCATGGGGTAATTTCCGTGTTCAAGAGCTTTTTCAATAAGTAGGTTCTAGTTCAAGTATTAACTACATTCAATGAAGTATCACAGTCTTTCTGATCTCAAGAATCAGCCTGGATAATCACAGTGGTTTTGTCATATCCTTCAGTACCTGGGAAATCATGACAAGCATTCAGGCAGTGGAGGTCCCATAACATTCACAGCAAGGAACGAGGAAGTCCTGCATTTCGATTTCTTCATTTTGGGTGCACGTCTGGGTGCTCGAGGCTGATGGCAGCAGGCAAATATTGGTTCAGGGTTCTGGTGTGTAATGTGATGGGCAGACACTCATTGGAGATCACTACTATATGCCCTGGGGAAAGGAGCACATGCTGTAGCTTTCGGGGAGTAACTGGGAACAACACTAAGTCCACCTTACTTCAAGTTCCTGTAGAAATGGTCTTTTTTTTTTTTTTTTTTTTTTTCCCCCCCCCCCCCCCCCCTTTCTTTTTTCCCCGGCTGGTTTCTATAGGCAGGTCAGGAATTTAAAGTTCTCTTCACAGTCATAATGCAGCTGTAGTTCTCAGATATATGGCTGAACCCATTTTTTCCTGTTATTTGAGTTAGACTGGAAATATTATTTCTTGCACTGAAAAAAAAAAATATTCTTGCCTACAAGATGTATCTTACACAGTCCCTGAATTCACAAAGTT
Source organism: Perdix hodgsoniae (assembly GCA_035772895.1). NCBI lineage: Eukaryota > Metazoa > Chordata > Aves > Galliformes > Phasianidae > Perdix > Perdix hodgsoniae. Next base: position 1,514,270 of record JAPSGF010000074.1, read on the forward strand.
TGGGAAAGGAAACTTACTTGGAAGACATTCAGCCACTAAAATGAGAAATGGTGTCTGCAATAAATTTTATTCTCATTTTGTCTTCAATTTCTCCCTGTTTTCCAACATGCAGCTTTGATAAGAAGAGATAGGATGTATAATTACCCATTTTCTCTCCCTCTCCATACATTTATGCTTACAAATGCAGTACATTTTGGAAAGCCTGCAATATGGGAAAATAATAAAGCATTATATCTGCTTAGCCAAAAACCTAAGATATTAAAAATCTCTGAATGCTCAGATGAATTCTCAGCCTGATCTAAAACAGAACGGAGAGAAAAAAAACACCAGAGTTTCATAAATTCTAGGTACAGCTTTGACAGAAAGTGTAGTGCAAGGGCCAGATCATGTGCTTTGCATCACAGTGTCAGCAAATTCTGGCCATGGTGTGGGCATATCTGTTTCTAGGGAGAAAGGGGTGTGCCTGGGATACTCTTCTGGGGAGCTGCTCCCTCGCCTGCTGGGTTCATCTCCCGTGGCTTAAATAAACTTGGTAGAACACTTTCGCAATTAAAAATCTGGCTGCTAAGGAAAGCATGTTTCCCTCCTGGTTTTTGAGCCGCCGTAGCTGCTGCTAGCTGAAGGCAGAGCCTGCTAGGTGTGTGGTCTGCAACGCAGCCAAGGAGCTGGCCTGGAGCGCCTGGCTGCTCCGAGTTACACCGCAGTGCACAGAGCAGGAGCAGTGCTGCAAACATAGCTGCAGTGCAGCAGGACCAGGCTGCTCCATGCCAGGGCTTCCATGAGTGGGAGGCTGGAGAAATGTCTGCCTCCAGCTGCTCAGCCCCACCTGCCGTGTGCCCACGGCCTGGCTGTCTGTTGGTGGGACACGACACGGAGCCCGTCCTCTGCTGAAAGGAGACGCTTCCTCTCTGTTTTGGCTCCTGACGGTCTTAAGAGCGAATGTCTGGAATTAGATCAGTTCAAAAAGAACGTGATGGATGAGGGACTTGCAGCTTCATCATGCAAAACCAAACCAGGATTTAGGCTATGGCTGTATGCGCCATATACGATGGCAGATTTTTAGTTCTGGGATTTGATCTGATTCTGGGCTGCACGGCTAGCACACAGCAGCCCTAAAGTGCAGCAGTGTATGTGCAAGTTTATGGTCCCAGGCAACCTGAAAGCAAGAGCTGCACATTTCAGTAAAATATCAGCACGAAATGGCTGGCTTTCTTTTTTTTTTCTTTTTTTTTCTTTTTTCTTTTTTTTTTTAAATACAGGCTCCATCTCTTCTGTATTTACTGTCTAAGTAAGATATATGATACCAGTAGATGCAAAGTATAAAACGTAACAGATTCATACTAGCTAGAAAGTGCACATAAAAAGGCAGTACAGAATGCCCACTGAATACAATGGAAAATCCTCACAATAAATCAGTTCCCAGATTTCTTCCTTACTGCTGTTAAGAAAAAGTGGTTTAAAATACCGAACTCCCCAAAACTCAGTTGGGAAAAAGCCTAATAAACCAGGGTGGAGAAACCTGAAATCAATCTCCTCAATTAATCCTCTGTTTGGACTCCTTTTAAAGCTTTAGCACATGTTATTTTTCTTTAAAGGAGGACTTAGTGCTTGGGCAAATGTTCCCACATATCAGTAAATATAAAGTAGCTTCTTTACTTTTTCTACAACCTCTTTTGATTAATGAGGAAAAATATTTGTATTTTGAATAAGTCTCTATTACTTCCTGATAATTTTCATGCTTGAACCTGATATACAGCAAACTAATATAAATCAGGAGCTACTTGTTTGAAATGGTGCAGTGTAAGTTGTATGGGAGCAAAGCTGTATCCAGAATAGTCATGCAATAGATATCTCTCATTTCTTACATTTCTGCAGAAGTATGTGAGCCAACAGCATGAATCAAGTGTAATTAAGAGCAGGATTTAGCCCAAGATGTTACATGTAAGATGACACGGGTTGCTGTGGGAGCAGACTGGTGTCACAAACACAGAACTCTGTGCTTTCTTCCCGCAGCACTTTGTGGATCTTCGGGCAGTGAAGAAGAAAGTGATTATTCAGGAGTAAACATTGGTTGGTGATGTCAGGGCGGAGAGCACAGAGCGGCACTGAGCAACCAAACTGCAGTTTGTATTACAGGCTGGTTTTGCACCTTTGATCCGATGCAAAACTCTTTCTTAAAGGAAAGTAACATGAAAAAAGAGATGCAGCAAAGAAAATAACTTTTTGCAATGGTTTCACGTGTTTTCTTGCTATTTAAATGCGATGTTTATCTAATTAATAACATTTTGGTGTTAAACAGTAACAGTCTGTCTGTGGTCCCATTTTGAAAGTCAGAGCGGCCTTCAGGATTTGCTGTGATGTCTTTAAAAGCAGTTTTCTTCTAATGAAAAGACACACTATGTCACTGGGGCCAGGTCTCAGGGAAGGCTTCTGCTACTCTGTGCCACTGGGGAGCCTGGCCTCTCACACAGCCTTGTGTCAGTCTTTCTTCCTCGCTTGCTTTCTTTCTGTCCTGCAGTAAAACCAAGCAGTACCTTGGAAAGAAAGTTTGTCAAGACAGTGCTGCAGTCCAATGTCAAGTCATTAGGCACTGCATGAATAACTTCTAAAGATGTAATTGTTTTGCTTTTGCTTCTTTTTTTCTGTGCAGAAAAAACAAACAAACAAACAAACCAGAAATGATTTTTCAGACTTCTAGGTCTTGCCTACACAAGTATAGCTCAATATCCACGTTTTTACTTTCTTAGGGATACTGATTTGTTTAAAACCGTGTGTGCTTAAAAATGTCGATGAATTAATACCTTACATGGCACCAACCCCCACTCCTCAGAAAACAACCCTAAAGTAAAATCAAATTACTATTCTTCAATGTGAAGTTTGAAAACAAGCTTCTCTTCTAATTCTTAAACAGAGGAAATTAAATTCATACTTTCCAGTACAGTTAATCCTGAGCTGTTTGACATATTTGAACATTAGCCATTTGCACTGGGGTATACACTGAGTGTGGCTTTCAGAAATGCACCACTCCTGGAGACTGCTGATCCAAATGGACTGTCAAAAGTTATCTGAAGAATTTCAGCAGCTGACCTGTTTTATCAGGGCCACCAGCTGCTGAGAGTTGTGGATGGTGATGAGTGCTTAGGTGCTTAGGTGAAAGCAAAGAAGGTAGAGAAGCTAGCAGGGGGACCAAAGAGTTCAGAAAGCTCTGCAAAGCTTTGGCTGTTGGCTCTGGTACACGGAGGAGAAATTGTGGCTGAGCCATACCCACGGAGCTGGGCTCTTAGGGCAGAGAATGGCGAAATGATAAGCTGTGATATTTATTTCAAGCACATGAAGGAAAGGTCTGTGTACTGCTTGTCTTGTGTTCTTAATCCAGAAATGGTGAGGACTGTAGTACAGTTGGCTATGGTTAAGGCAGACATCAAAACTCCTTCAGTAACTTATGGAGAAAAAGAAAAAACAAAGTTTTATGCTCCTGCCGTTAGCCAAGATGCCTGTTTCTAGCTATTACCTGGAAAAGGATTATTGATAGCTAACTCAGAGACAGACAGATGACATTCGGTTAGAGAAGCCTTGGTCCTCTTGTTTCTAACCATGGGTTAGGCAAGAGAGAGAATAAAGGAGTTAAGGTTTCTCAGCAGATTTTGATATGATGTTCCCACGTCCTTGTAGGTTGCTAGACTTGTAGAAAAGGTCACCTCTGCTGCTCAGAATGTGATTTTTATTACTAAAAAAATGATCACTAAGGACAACAAAAGAATAATAATAAAAAAAGAAAGGCAGTTGTTCCATTCTTCCACTACCTCTCTCCTTCCTCAAGCTGCATTTTTTACTTTTTGTCTTAAACAAGGAGCATTGAATTAAGAAAAGGAAGAACATTTTGCTGAGCGAGGCACAGATGTGGCCAAATGCTAACGTATGTTTTCTGTTCCTGCTATTTCTCTTACTCTTTCTTGTCCACACCAGGAAAGTGGAATGCAGTTGCCTTCTTGTGGCAACCCTGAAACAACTCTCCTGATTTATATGATTGCAGCACTGCTCTTTTGTATCATAAAATTCTTGTAGAAATGTTGACAAGATGAGTAAACATTTAGTGGCGGCAGTGACAGAACACTTCCATCTATTATACAGATGAAAATGTCCTAGAGATTACAGTGGCATGAGCTTCGTTGTTATTTCCATGTCTTGCAGAGAAGGGGATGGAGCATGGGAATGGAAGGGAGGAATTCCTGGGTTCTGAACTCTGTTTGGATGCCGAGTCTGCAGCCTCGGGCTAGTCTGCTCTCTTGGTGCTGCAGAGACTGACACCCCATAAATACACAAATAATAGATAGGAGCAGCTTAGGTCTGCATTTTATCCTGGCCTCAGAAGACATGGACCCAGGAGCTGCAGACAGCAGTCTTTTGACAATCTGCTTTCCTGTCCGTGAGCCATAGCAATGAATGCTGCAGTCTTACTCCTTACAGCCCATGAAGCAAGGTTTAGAAGCTGTGCACCAGCCCTTCTGCCCACCTTTCCTCATCAGTAAAATGGACATAATAGAAATGTTATCCTTTACCAGGGCTTATTTACAAGCCTGTCAAGATTGAGATTAATGGTAAATTGTAAGACGCCATCTTTTCAGACTTTGTCTGAAATCCGAACTTCCAGTGCTAGAGACCACAAACCATCATGAGCTGAACACCTTCCCTTGGTGAGTAGAAGCAGTTACACTGAAGTCAGAGGCGCATACAGCTTTCAGCTGTTGTGAGGAAGGGGCCACAGTACATCCTGTATTACTATTGATGCCACTGCATCATTGTTGATGGAAGATACCTTCTGTCAGTCCTGAAAAGCTGTGCAATTTTAGAAAAATTAAGGAATTATTTAATGCCAGATAAAATTGTAAAAGAAACTAGGGATTGACGTAGAAACAAGGTAATTAGTTAAACTATCTCACACATCTCTGCAAGAGGTTTTGCTGTAACCTTTCAGCATGTTTAGTTATACATAAACTCCTAGGCTCTATTGGAATTAATTGATATAAAGTGTTGGTAGGGATTTCTCGCTCCTTTTTTGCCACTACCTGTAATTCAGAAGAATGAAAGAAGCCTGATTACTAATTGGGGAGATTTCAGTAGGTTACTGTTTCTGAAAGGGTCATACTTCCACAAACTGCTTGTAGCCAAATCCTCTCATCCTGATGCTGACCAAACTACCAACAAGGCTCAGCATTAATGTGTTTCAGGATTAGCTCTTGTCTTTGTTATTGCCCCTGCCTTTGGGGTCACTTGAGGGTGCCACTGGCCCCAGCTGAATCAAGAACTGTGTTTCTTCGAAGCTGCAGTGCAAAATGAGATGTACAGTACAATGCACCTAATGTAGAATAACCCAACTTGTACTAAAATTGCTGACTAAGCTGAACAACAGATGGTAAAATTGTTCCCTCCCATCTCCTCTCAAGCATATGTCTGTATTTTGTGGTAACACCAGGGAGCAAGCCCTGTGTCCGCACTGCTTGTTGCTAGCAAACCTGCCCTTAATCCAAGAGCTGTATTAGAAAGCTGCTGTGGCTCCTCCGTCTCATTTAGCAACATAAAGCAATCCCATTATTTCGATCCACCCCAGGTTGCTTCCAGGATGGCTTGTAGTCAAACAGACCTCTGGGGCTCACAGATGTAAGTATTTTATTTCTGTAAAAGCACAGGCCAGAGGCTGAGGAGCTCTGATCCCTTGGGAAGTGAAGGCAGAGTGTTTGTTTGCTGAGGGTAGAGCTGCTGGCTTGCTGGGTTGGATTTGCAGCCTCCTGCTGAGGCAGTAAATATTCAGAACTGCTGGTGTCATTGTGAGCTGCTACTTGAAGTCTTCCCTGTACCATTAGCCATGCAGTGCATCTGAAAATGTTACAAAAAAGAGCTTTGCTTCCAGCCAGGACAGGAATCGCGGTAGAAGGAATCAAAATCTGCTCTCCTGCTCTCAAGTTTTTTCCAGAAACAGCTGAGGAAAAATGCAGTAGCAAAATATGTGCCAGCTCTGTGTTTGAGCAGCATCTGAATATGGACAAAGACACTGCTGATGCTGTGTGGTGTGCAGCAGTGGTCCTGCTCCTGCCCAGCCAGTAGAAGGGCTTTCTGTGCTTATGCATCCCTGACTGTGCAGCATTGCAGCTGCTCCTTGGGGCAGCAGGGACAGATTAGCAGGCACTGCAGGACAGAGACCATTATTTAGAGGATTTTGTCTCATATGGTTCAGAACACACATGGCTGGTGATCAACTGTTGGTTGTTGTCGTCTTGGTTGTCCAAGACAAAGTGAAGTAGATTTTGGAGTCTAAGATACGCAGCTCTCAAAGCCTTCCAAATCCCATCAGCAGTATATATACCCTGTGGCTGTGGCTTCATGCGTTTCATGGGAGAGAGGACTGGTCAGACAGCTTGGATTTATAGGAGACAAAGGAAGGCTGGCCACCATCAAAAACATGCACTTGCATTAAATTCATAGTATCAATGATTCATCTTCAAGTATGAATGCTGCCAGACTTGGAGCAAGCTGCATTTATACATGCTTTTCACATGTATGTGGATGTGATAGGTTCTACTGCATGTAGGGGTGTAGGAATGACTGTCTGAAGAAAAAATTCATGTCATGCTTACTGCAGTGCCCTGAAGTTCAGCTGGAATCCACTACTATCTTTGAGCTGTTGTAAGAAGAACATTTTGGCTATGGGACCCCTTCTGACTTCCCAAGGTTTCTAGAAGAAATTATATCAGATGACCAGAGTATCACTTGTGTCTAGTGCTGGAGTACTGTTTCCCCTCTGGGTTATGCAGAGGAACTACTAAGGTTAGCATGAAGAGAGAAATGCAGTTGTAGCACACATGAGTAGCATTAGAAGATTATTCTCGAAGCTTTCACTTACTGAAAATTACAAAAAAAAAAACAACACAAAAAGCCTCGAGCCCTTGAAACCAACACTTTGATGTAGGTTGGAAAATAACAAAAAATATGCTCTGAGTGCTGGGCAACCCACCAAGTGTTCATAAGTTAATAAGATTTCAAGAAAGCATTACAATAAGCAGTATTTCAGTTTTAGGCCTTAAATTAAGCATACATTTTTCATAATGAAGAGAAATGCATGCTTGGGATTTAAAGAAAATATTAAGAAGGGTATGGGAGTAGAGCATAATAAGAAAAATCTCCCTGTTATGCCTTGTCCTCCTTCACATATTAACACCGACACCAACACAGTCACTGAAGAACAAGTTTCTGAACTCATGTCTGTTGAAGACATCTCATCTGGGATTTTGATGTTGTATTTGTTATTGCGAATAGAATGAACCGTGGCCTCTGAGAGCACTGAGTTACTGGCCATCAGCACTGTAAGAGCAAACAGCATTGCACAGGTCAAGCCATAGTATTTTTTTCCCATCAGAAAATGATGTTTTCCCCCATATTGTCAGTTTTCAACAGTTGCTTGTCAGGATTCTCACCAAAGTGTGGTATGGAGGAGTACAAAGTGTGATGGTCAGAACTCACAAGGAGCTTGTTAACAGCTGAGTAGAATGGACAACCATGCACAGACATGTCAGCCTCGTTCTGATCAGTAAAACTGAGTCACAGAATCACGAAATCACAGAATGGCCCAGGTTGGAAGGGACCTCGAGGGTCATGAATATCATGAATCTCCAACCCCCCTGCCACATGCAGGCTCACCAACCTCCACATTTAACACTAGACCAGGCTGCCCAGGGCCCCATCCAACCTGGTCTTGAATACCTCTAGGGATATCCACAACCTCTCTGGGCAGCCCGTTCCAGCACATCACCACTCTCATAGTAAAGAACGTCCCCCTGGCATCCAACCTAAATATCCCCTCTCTCGACTTAAAACAATTTCTCCTTGTCCTTCTGTTATCTACCCTTTCAAAGAGCTAACTCTCCCACTGTTCACAGGCTCCCTTTAGGTACTGAAAGGCTGCAATGAGGTCACCCCGCAGTCTTCTTTTCTCCAGGCTGAACAAGCCTGTCTTCATAGGGGAGTGCTCCAGCCCTTCTCTGGACCCTCTCCAACAGCTCCCTGTCTTCCTTGTACTGGGGGCCGCAGCCTGGATGTAATACTCCAGATGGGGCCTCACAAGAGCAGAGTAGAGGGGGACAGTCACCTCCCAGTCCCTGCTGTCACCCCTCTTCTGATGGAGCCCAGGATACCATTTGCTTTCTGAGCTACAAGAGCACACTGCTGACTCGTGTTAAGTTTTTCATCCAGCAGGACCCCCAGGTCCTTCTCTGCAGGGCTGCTCTCAAGGACTTCTCCTTCCAGTTTGTATGAATGCCTGGGATTCATCTGGCCCAAGTGTAAAACCTTGTCCTGCAGTCACATGCAGCAGATCTGTTGCTAACAAAAAGCCCTTGCTTGTCATTCTTTAAAGGATTTCCTGAGGAAGAGTGGAGTTCACTGACACCATTTTATTTTGTTTATTTTAGGAGTTGGATGGCTCCATTAATGTATTGCTGAAGTTACATTGTTTAGTGTGGAAAGCCTCATATCACCCTGTGCAATAAGGGAAATTGTAAGATGAACAGGGAGGGAGTCAGATGCAGAGAGGAAATTTCAGAGAATTATATTTGCAGCATCCTTCTTTGAAACTTGATCACATTTCCTCCACCTCAGTTCATCCTTTGTAGTTTTTCTGGAAAAGATAAGAAACTTATTTCCATGGAAATCTCACTGATATTCTAAACTTTGATTGAGCATGCTTCAGTATGCCCCTGATAATCTGTCTCAGCCAGACAAGCTTGCCCTATATTTTTAACTACTTTAACCAAGACCATGTTTGGGATGAATTATTTTTAGTCAAATTGCCACCAAGTAAGTAAATAGTGCAGAAACACTGTCAGTAATATCTTCTGAGCATTATTCTGGATGAGCTAATATATGATCGTATCAAAGCGTGTAAATAAAAGGAATGCTGCTGGCACTGCATTTTGTCTGAGCACTGTGCTCACAAGTCAACATTGGGATTGAAAGTGCTTTTAGATCCAGATCCAAAAGAGTGTAACTTGTTCTAGAGATGCAGTTGCTCTTTCAAAGGCACAAGTTATGAACAAATTGGTTTATCTTAGAAAATAGTTGTGAGTGTATATATTGCAATACGTTTTTTACGAGTTCTGATCTTTCTTGAAAGATGGCAGTGAATGATCCCTATTTGTGTAAATCATTTCTAGATCTACATGTTCAGTTTTGGGATAGAACATTTCTACAGTCTTGTAAAATATTTTCTTATATTTTAATTAATTTATTTTCTCAGTTACTTAATCAAATGCTGTTTCCAACCAGAAAATGGGGCAAGGGATGGCGGTGGTTCACATTATTTAGCAGAGTTAGCGTTTGTGGCTTCCTGGATGACAAATTCATCTGACTTCTGCAGTGCTCTGGTGACTGAAGCAATCCAAATACAGTTTTCTGAATACAGAGTGCCTTCTTTTTCTTAATGCTTTTTTCTTTGAATCCTTGAAGACATCTGTACGTAATCTTCCTACAGGTGTTCACTTGTGGTCTCAGCTGTATAGAGACCAAAGAAGGATTTGTTTTGAGCTGATCTACAGCTTAGCCAGTCTACATCGCAGCCATTCATGCTAGAGAACATCATTTAGAATTTCACTGACTGACATATACACTTGATATCTGAGCTAGCATAAAAGAACTTTCAAAGGTATAAGCAATTCTTTAAGATTTCACCATTCAGGTTTTTCTGCTGGCTTTTTGGTGAGGGTCTGAAACTGAACACTAAAAATTATCCTTGTTATTATGCAACTGGTCAGGAGAAGTGGTGTGATGCACAAGGACTTGGGACACATCTGCTTTTACATGATTTCTGTGAACACTTTGTCTTGCATCCCAAATCCTGTGATGTGTATGGACATTGACACTGTGGCAAAACTGCTTCCATCATTAAGTTAATCCAGGTATTTTCATCTGATAAAGCTGAAGAAGCCTTCTACATTAGGCCATGTCTTGTATCTTTGAGATTTTTTTTTCTCATCGTGTTTCAACATTATTTAGATAGTTCAGTATCCAAATTATAGAAGCAAGCTCAGTCTCTGTGTGCATCTTAGTGTCTGCTGTCTGTAGCCCCAGGATGTGTGTTATACCAGGAGAGTTCTATACATAATTGGTGATGGACATTTTTGATTAGTTTTATTTTTTTACATCAATAAAACTTGGTTATCAAAGACATTTTAATAATTTGAAAATAAGAATACTGCTTTTGTCATTAGATTGGGTTTAAACCCTTTGCTGATTAAATGAATCTGACAGTTATTTAGAATAGTATGAGCTTTTCAAATTAAATCTTTTATTATCAAACATTTTCCCATATTTGATTCCAGTAAAGAAATTGTTTGAAAAGGAACCAAGATTTTAGAGCTCATCTGACAATCTGTGCAGACGTGCTCTCAAGAATAAGAAGTCTCGCTGAAACTATGGATACAGCACATCTGTTACTTAGATGGATTTATTTCAGGTGATTCACGATTCGCTTGAAATGGAAATGAAATTGTAAAAAATTGTACCTAAATCAAAAGGTAACAACGCTGTCAAAAGTACACATTTCAGCTGATCAGACAATAATAGCACAGTTAAGTAGACTTACTCTTAGGGTACATGTTGGCCAGTGGTCCATCATCTACCATGGACAGGAATTGTTTTCGTGGCCTGTTTCAGAATAAGAGTATGAAATCTGTGACTCAGCTGATGGTTCCTTGAGCAGAAGAAGAGAGAAAAAATACTTAAGCCAAAGTACTCAGCTGTTGTTATGGTGACACACTGAACTACCCAGTCACTGTGGTTTGGATCCAGGATCGACTGTGTTGTAGGGAAGGTGCGCACCACTTAGGAGCACTTCAAATCAATTTTTCTGAAAGCTGCAGCCGAGAAATATCTTCAAGAGGAGTATGGGAATTTTCATAACAAAATAACGTACAAAATTGAAATTGAAACCATATATAAACTAGGAAATGCCAAAATTAAAATGCTCATAGAACCTTAGCTCACTTCCTTTGCTGCGCTGTTTATATGTTTTTCTTTATATTATCGTGTGCCTCATCCAGCAAATATACACCAATGAATGAACAGTTCAAATGTTCCAAAGAACAGTGTCCCTTACAGTCCAGCCCGTGGACTCCAGTTAGCCCTCTGTGACCTAAGACATTTGTATGTGTGTGTGCATACGTGTATACTTTGGTCATTTTTCAGTGAAAAATGTCTGAAATGTGAAAGTGATATTGCAAGCTGGTGTTCTCACAAGATGATGCCCATTGCAAAGGTACCCATTGCTTACCTATGTGTGAACAGGTATTGTGTGACTTACTAGGAACCAGACCTCCTGCAGAGGAGGAGAAGAGTTCCTGGAGTACACTGTTTCCAGAATTGCACTTGGATTTTGCCTCAGGACAAACTTTTTTCACTTGAAAAATGAACTAACACATAAGTAGTGTGGATAATTTTGGGTCTACGTGACTTGAGGAAACTTGTATAATCCCATGAGACCAATGATTATTTCTCATTTCTGATAGTCAGTGTGAATGACTGCCCTTGGTGAGTTTGGCATATCTCATTTGACTGAAAAATCTCTCTTTTTGTAGGAAAGCTGACATTTACATAACCAGATCAGCCTCTGTAAAAGGATTTGTGGAAGAAAAATGGTAGAATAACCTAAGAATAATAACAACAGATGCTGTGAGCTGCTCAGGAGCTGCAGGAATCCACAAAGTATTCTGAGTTTCTGCAGTGTCATGAACCTTGGGACCATATTCCTGGAGGACTCCTATGCGTTACTTTATTACACAAAGTCACTATGAAGTTATTGCAAGGAGAAGATTGCAGTGACTCCGGGACAGTAGCAGTGGAGTGACTGCTGCCACTATTTGTGTTGGAGCATCTCTAGAGATGGGTGGAGATTGAAGCACTTTCCTACAGGATTTTGATGGCAAGCATGTACGTGAGTTAAAATACTTCTAAATAGAAAGTAAAATGAGAGAGGAAACCTTGTAGCTTCCAAATATAGCATGGTTTATATGAGGAGAAAATGGCCTGAGATCCTAGCAGAGCCAGTTCTCATGTTGCCAACCACATACAGGTTTGGTGCTGCAGTTCTAAGAGCAGATCACAGAAAACACTGGGAGTAATTTCTGTCTCAAATCACATATTGAGGGGAAAGAAAGGACTGGTTTTGTGATATATCTGCACGTTGGGTGGCTGTCAGAGAAAGAGGACGGTGGAAGAAACAGGCACTGCTGTTAGTGATTCTTACTGCTCTTCTAAGAAGAACAGTCTGTGGCTTTGATGGATCCAGGGAGAGCTCAAATTTGTTTTGTAATCTTATAATGTTCCAGTCCGAATGCTGTAAGTTCCTCATCCAGCCTCATCAAGTCCTCTTTTGGGTCAACTTTAAAACATCTGAGAAAGCACGTACATGGTTTGACTGAGAGTCCTCTGCACATATGGCAGAAGGGGAAGAGGAGTGAAGGAGCTGTCCTGTTGCAGCCCTCTGAGAGCAAGGGAACAAACAGGACAAGGAACGGGTTGCAGTCAGGCAAAGGACTCAACCTAAGATCCAGCATTTGGCAGAAAGCCTGAGCTTCAGATTTGTGAGAAACTATCTGGGGGAGAGAAACATCTTTACACTAGATGTGAAATAGGAGGGCCTGAGGGAGGCTTGGAGAGGAGCCCGAGAATGAGCACAGCCTGCTGCAGTCATCGGCTCCAGCCAGGGCCTCCCTTCTTCCACTCACACAAAGTTATTTCTATTGTCATTAAGACTTAAAAAGCTGTTGTGTATCTGCATGTGCACGTGTGTGAGTGTGTGTGCGTTTGCAAAAGTGACATGTTTAGCTTCAGATCTGACAATGTGCATTTGGCAGATTCAATGTTAAAATTAACTTGCTCTGTGCCTTTTTTTTTTTTTTTTAAAGAATAAAACAAAACCAGATTGAGCTTTTACACTTAAAGCCCTAAGAAAATCATAAAAGTGAATTATGGGGTGAGAATTACTCTTTAAAGGAAAGCTTTACACTGGAGTAAACTTGGAACATTTAAACATTAAATATTACATATAACATTTATGTGTATAAAATCTGCTGAACTGGCCAATTTCTGACTATTATATAAACTTTATGCTTTTGAGAAAGCAGACTTTCTTTCACAAAAAATAATTTGTTCTAGTCCCTAATATAAAATACTAATCCCTCAGTATCAGCACTTGGTGCTGTTGTCACACGTTGTCTCCTCTGTGAGCTGTTTGGTCCAAGACTTTGTCCTTTGTACTCACTGCACAAAGTGCATTGCTTTAGCAAGCTTAAAGCACAATGCAAGTGAACAGAGGGAAAAAAAAGTAGGACTGGGAAGGGAAAACTTATTTCAGACAAAGGACACACACAATTTTGGGGTGCAGAACTTGTAACTAAGCCACTTGGTATTTGAGGTTGGCTTGAGGAGGAGCCCCAGGCCCGAGAGGTGGACACCATGGCATGGTTTTACATCTCCAGCACCTCTCAGACCAACAGATGAGGACCATCTCCTGCAGAAATGGGACCTGCTTGGACGTGGAGGATGGGCAATCCAGGATAACTGGGCTTGTATGAGCACTGGACATGTAAAGCGAATGCACCAGGAGGCATAAGTATCCTTCACTGTGTGCAGTGCTATTTTCACAAGAAAGCAATGACAGAGGGTGAAAGAAAATGAGGCAGATATTAATACTGTCACTTAATTCATGTTTGGATGTGTTTAGATACCATTATGACAAGGTCATATATAACTCAATGTGATGCAGAATAGCCTGCAAAAGCACTTATGTGGGATAAGCAGGCATTTCTTGGCATATCTGTGGAAGGATTGGCTGCTGTTTCTGCAGGTTGCTTAGTGCGGGGCTGCTCCACAGTAATTCATGTAAGATCTCTCTGCAAATCCGTACTTGAAAGCTACAACTTGGTATTGCAGAAGTTATTACAAAATTATATTAAAAGTCTATGAAAAAAACAAACTGTTCACAGAAATGTAAGCTGTAGAGCTGTTAATTTTTCTTTTGCTCAAAACTGGAACAGAAACTAAGCATTTCAGTGCTCTCAGAGAAATCCTATGTATATGATCTTCCCTAATTGTCTGCCAGGGAAAAGCTGTGATTATGAAGCAATCACCGACCTGATTCCATAGTAGCTTTTCTTGAGTCAAAATATTCTCTTTTCTTTTCATTCTCAGGCATTGTATTGTTTCAAAAAATCACAAAATGTCCTTGTCGGAATGAAACAGGCATCAGCACCGGATTAACAGAATCAAGGTTTATATCCTGGAACGATATGAAGAAAATAGATGAAACATTTAATTGAATTGCAGATGTTATGTCTAGAAGAGCTAAATACTCCAAGAGTAATTGAGTACATTACCATCTACACAAAGCAGAGATTTTTCAAACAGAATACATATGGAGAATGCAAGAGTGCAGAATGCAGACATCTGGGTTGAATGTTAGTTTCCAGTGGTATCAAGGAATACACATGTTTTTCTTAGATTTTAGAACTTAGTGGTATCAGTGGAAATAAAATAAAATGTCTGCTCATATTGCTGAAGTCAGCAGAGGAAGAATGCAAAATAATCTTATTCTTCTTCCTGAGAGACAACCATAATAAATCATTAGTAGTATATTAAAAAGTAGACCGTAGCCAAGGGACTAGCTGTTTTCCTATTCACCAAAGGAATAAAAAAGGAGGATATTGAATTATGAACAGTATCAATTGGCTTTTGTGCTTATTTAGGCCATGTCTAAAAACATCAAAATGATCTGTGTGATGTTGTTCTGTCCTTTAAAATATATAGCATTCTAAACAACATTCAGTGGATACAAAAAGAGAAGATAATTTTTTTAGGGAATATTTGTAGTACAGAAACTATAAATTACATTTTCTAGCTGTCTAAACACGCTGTTAATCTAAATGCTGTGAGGTGATGCTTATGTGAACTTAGAGATGGATTATCAAATTTTAGCTTCTCAGGTTAGAGGACAGAATTGTCTTTTCTATTACAGATATTATATTAAACTATTCATCTTTCCATTCACTTACATTTCAGCTTGCAGCACAGAAGGCTGCAAGTCTGCATAACTAAGAAGATTTTAATTAAATCAAAGGACAAAGCATGGCAATTTAATGACCTGACATGAAACCTCATATGTTTCCATTGGCCCCAAGAGTCTTCTTGAAGAGAAAACTGTAAGATGTAAGAATCAGATTTACTGATCTATGTGAGCTTGGACAGGCTATTCCCAATAGAAATTGGGAACTGGGCTTTGTTTCCTGCTGGTGCTAAAACTCCACCTGAACTGTTTTACTTCTGAATCAAGATACTGCAATTATGTTAATTAGGCAAACATCTCAAATAAATTATGAAAGTTATCTTCTTTGATTGACTTAATAGAGCCTTGTTAACCAAAGGCCCAGCCACATTTTCTGAGAATAGATTTTGAGATAAAATCAATGCAGCGATTTTTGGTCTTTTCTTGTTTTGAAAACAAAGCAAATAAGCTGTTAACAAAAAAAAAAAAAATTGAGCATGTTGCTTTCATACTCACGCTTTTGCTCTGGGTCTGCAGTTTAACTCTAGTTTAGGCTGATAACATACCAATCTTCTCAACACACTAAGAAGGAAATGACATTTGGATCACTGCTAAGGTTTGGCAGGGGCTATTGCTGTGATACCTGCACTTTGTCAGATAGCTCAGGAAATTCCAGAGCTGATACTTAAAGCTGTAGTTCAGGCAGAGATTTCCATGCTGGGTAAGTGTGAAGTTCACAAGGAGTTAGCCATCTTGCATTTTCTTCAATTGGTGGCTGTGCCAACCCAATGCTTACATGACATACACAGGTGGTCAGAGCTTCCCTTAGCACTAGCCATCATTATGTCAATGAGAGTTGGTGAAGTGGAGGATAATTTAACTACCCTCCTTTTATAGAAATGGAGCTCAAGCTGGTGCAAAAACTGAAACATGATGTAGAAAATATAACTTGAATACTGAAATATATGCTAATGTAATTACTGAAACAATTAATTTGGGATTGTGTTTGGGAATTCCAATCAGCTGAACTTTTTATCTCAAGATTCAATGTCCTTCCAAGGCCAGGTTTTTGGTTAATCAGGATATATAAGCATGATTCAGAAACCATTCCATAAAATCATGTCTTTTGGTCTTCAAAAAATGCAAGTTTAGAAAATACAGATAATTGGGTAAGAGGACAATGATCAATTGTTCTTTAAAATACAATTTAGCATAAACTAATTATGTGAGGCTTCATTGAGGGGATGTAGGTTAGATAGTAAGAAAACATTTTCAAAGATAAGGAAATCTTGTTAGTACTGAAATGGCCATCTGAGGAAGTTTTAGTTTCTTTTCTATTACAGAACTTTAAGAACGGGTTGCACAGAATTTTCTCAGATGCTCTAGGCACACTCATTCTTCAGAAAAGAACAAAGCTGGATTCAGACCTCACTTTCCTATGACTTCAGGATTTTAAAGGAAATGGACGATATTGCCAGGATATTATACTGGATGGACATTAACATCCTTTCTACTATTTGAACTTGTTTGTATTTTTTTGAATTTGTCCCACAGATAAAGAAAGGAATTCAGATACAACACTGCCAATTTGAAAGAACGCTACATTATTCTATTATTTTTGGTGTATTCAGACTCTCACAGTGTATCATTTACTTAGCTTGAATGAGTGAATCACATCTGGAGCTGGTCAGAATATTTTCATTGAAATGAAATATGCCACTTTATCAAAGCCAAAATGCATCAACGTATCAGTTTTGACAAACATTTCTTGAGAAAGATTTTTGCCTGGGGTTCCCTTGTCACTTATGGCCAGAGGAGAAAGAACTTGAGCTGAAAAGATCAGGTTTTTGGTCCAGAAACAGGCATTTCATAACAATTTCCATTTGCAGAAATGTTTGGAGGGGTTGTTTTCATTCTTCTGAGTAGTGAAAACAAATTCTGAAACCTTGAAATTTACAGCAAAATGGAATCCTTGTCCTCTGAACAGTTTCAGTCACATCTGAGCATACAAAATGCTGATTCAGTATCTCACATTTAAAGGATTTAGGTATACCAGAAGGCATAAAATCAGAAAATCAGAAGAAATGTAGTAGTAGCTTCATATTTGGCTTCTTTTTCTTTCAACAGTATTCATTTACTGAACAGTATGTAAGCAACACTGAATTTGACTCTTGCCATATAGATGTTTCTACAACATGCACACTACCAAATTCCATGTCTTTCATACCCAGGATTAGTGAGGTGGATGGCAAAGCCCTTCTTAAATGATATAGGGCGCAGGCTGTGCCCTACATAATTACTGGAACACTAGAAATATGCTTTCTTTACCTCATTAAATGTTGTGGGCACTTCAGCTATTCAGTCAAGGTTAAAACATGTTGCCTACTCCTAGAGAACAAAACACAACCACTTGTATCAGCTGGAACAGGAGGTTTCAGCACACCAATGGACCTCATAAGATTGCTTGATTCCTGGATGAAACGTGCACTGTGAATGATTGCATGGGAAAGGGGAAGGTACAACTATTACAGGTACCACCCCTGGCTGGCATTTTATACTGATTTTGCTGTAACTCACACCCATTAGGATATGATCATACAAATTGAGTCTTTCAAATAGTCCTTAAACGGGGCAACACACATGGCTGGAACACATATGGCAGTATTTTCACATCCAGAGAGACAAAACACTGAAGCCAAAAGGGAAGCTGAAGTTCTATTCCCTGAAACTTTGCTTCTCAGAAGAAAAACAAAGAGTCAAAGGAGCATTTCTGAACACTTTCCCCAAACACGAAGAAGCCACGTGTCAGTGGAGGAGGCTGAACTCTACCTTCCAGTTCTCAGACGAAATGTTCACAGCGGTGTTTCGTGCTCCCAGCGGGTACAGCCTGGTAAGGAAGTGAGGAGGTGTCCTACCAGAGTGGCATGGGCACTTCTCCTGCCCCACCTCTTCCCCCATAGATGAGTTGCCAGAAATTGCTGAGGGGAAGCAGGTAAGAAAAGGAAAAAATATACAGGAGATATTGATTTCAGGAAAGGGAATGCTAAGTGGTGCGCAAGGCCAGATGTGTGGCTGCATACACACATGTAAGATTGTTCCTGTTAATCTCAAAGTGGAGTAATGCTGTGTTTCAGTAGAGCTCATATTGCAATGCATTTTGCGTGTGTATGTGTAGGGAGCTGGTTTAATCAATTTACAGACATATTAAAGCAGATAGTACAATTCTTCAGTAACCATCTTATCACGAAGAACAGTACCTGATGTACTCTGCAAAGAAATTAAAAATCCACATGTCTGATTTTCACCCTCTTGCAGTTTACCTTTAAATTGGAAGGTACCAAGTATTTTTCTTGAGCAGTTTTTATAGCAGAAATTCAGATTTTAAGGAGTCTGGAAGACTCCATTTTATCTCTACAGCTAATGGCACGGTGCTGTGATAAGACTTGAAAGTGGAAGCTGAACAAGAGAAAGGAGGGGAGATTACGGATTTTATTTCAGTTGGTACATGGATTAGCTTAAATGGATTTATGGCTGTTTGCAATTATGGAGCCAACTGTATTGATGTCCGTGTCTCTGATTTACTGGTACCTATTGCCAAACCACACCACAAAGAGCTCTGGTAGAGCTTCAGACATCTGAGCAGACTGTGCTCACTGCTGGCAGCCTTCGCCTCCGAGCGCTGAAACCAATTCACAGCTTCACCTTCTGGCTCTCTGGGAACTGGCAACTTCATACTATGATTTCAGCCTATCTTCTTCATACATGGAAATAAAATCACAGCTGTTATTATGCCTGCGACTTGCACATCTACTGCTGAGCTGGAGGATAATTCTTATTTCTTACACATGCTACTGCGCTTGTTGTGATTGCTTCTTTTTAAACTACATTGCTAAAAATAACTTTATTTTCTGATTCAGATGCAATGGCGAGTGATGCTCATGAAATATTCCTGGAGAACAAAAGACAAAATCTGAATGCAGCCAGCAGGATATAAAAACTAAACAAAGTGTTTTTTAAAAGGAATAATTAGGGAAAAGGTCCTATTTGGTAGAATAATTAAATAAAAATCTTTAATACAGCTGATAGCAACGGCTCAGTGGAAAAGGAAACCTGAATTTTAAATATTAAGGATAACATCTATCTTTGCCTAGATCTGGACATTATTGGCGGTCTCCATAAATCATCCTCTTTTTAATTTAATATGAGCATCTGTAAGGTCCAGAGATAAATTAATTGCTGCCAGATTTAAATAATACGCTTGGTTTCAGGCATTTCCTGGGGATTAATGACAGGTTAGGGGGAGCTGAGGGCCTAAAGTTCAGCCAGAAACCATTAACCTCAGGTTATCATTAACCCCAGGAAACACCCTGTGTCTCAGTTGTGTCTGTTCCTACAGAATGGAAATGAAAAGCATAATGCCACTTATTTCTTTTAGGGGTTGATGCCATACCAGTTGGATTGTGCAGGGTTTTAACAGCCCACGTTCTGTCTGGTTACAGGACATGAATCTAATGCATGCTTGCAATATGCAGCATTCAGCTTATAATGTCAGCCCTCACTGGGGACGTGAGGGCAGCATGTATCCCAGAGTGGGTGCTGCAATGAAGAGCCAAGCGTGAGCCTCACGTTCCTTAATTTACGCCGTACAAAATTCTATCTGGAGGAAATTTTCAGAGCTCCCAACTCTCCTTATTAAGAGCTGAATTTTGACCTACTTTAAAACTGTGGCAGCCTCTGGAGATGTAGTATCTTGATATAGAAAATAAGAACAATATTTATAGGAGAGCTTTTACACATTTTTTCAGCCTGAAGGTTTCCATGCATTTTCTGAGCGTTTATTAATTAACACCTGAAATGTTCCTGTGGGATGTGTACTAGTCCCCCTCTGTGCAAGTGATGACATCAGGGATGCCACCATAGGAGATCTACGAGGGAGGGAGAAAATGGCATCTTAGCTGCAACATGGGGCAGAGCATAGAGAAATCCATCTTCTGTCTCGTCTTTGCCATGGATGTGGGAAATACTCACGGAGTTATTGGCAGAACTGACATCTGACACTAGAGCTGCCCATAAGGACTTGGAAAAATATCACTATTACTTACTGTTGAATGGAGCAGGTTGGGTTAAGCTCATTGCAAAGACCCAGCTAATCCTACCATTCCTTAAATATCTCCTTACTTTGGAAATGCCCTGTATTTCCTGCTGATTTCTGTGCGACTCTGAAAACTGTTTTAACAGCGGGAGTTAGTTGGGGTAAACGCGAGAGTGGGAGAAGGGCTGGATATTCCCAGTGAGAGGACAGCAAAGCATCCTGCTGGCTATTTATTGTGTGGGGAATGGTGGATGGGGCACTGGACAAATAGTCTATATTTTCACATACACCAGTTTGCCTTAGGCAGCAAAAGGCCTCAAGCTCATGTTGGCTTCATGGAGGGAGATGATGGATGAGAGAAGAGAGATACATTGGGAACAACACTTGCAATACAGATTAATCTTACTGAAACTTGGTATGCTGACAGGGCTGCTCTTTGTTTTCTGGTCTGTTTAACTGGGTTTAGTTCAATGTTCATTTTTTATGGTAGTCCTTACATGCACAAATCTATGCTATTGTATATAGCTAGACGGTTTTGTGTCTGTTTTTCATTATAATGCAACTTCCCTGTACATTACTGAAATCTGTTTTAATGTATAAATCATATCTAGTTTATGTTTTCGTAACCTACATGTTACTTCTGCTTTATGCTCTTTATGTTCAGAACTTGTTATCACTATGTGTTAAATGCTTCTGCTGACAGACTTCTTTAATTCTGCTAATAGCAAAAACCTCTCCTTTAAACCTGTGACAATTCCACAGATAACCATCGAGCACTTTTTCATGGCTTTCACTTGTTAAAAAGAAATGGCACAGCTGTCCTTTGAAGCACAGGAGATCAAATCACGGCCTAAGCCAAACTGCAGCAGTATGGCTGGAAAAAAGGGCTCCCTGGAAGCTGGTAACGGAAGAGTTTTCTAAAGAAAGAAAACTCCAAATATAGAGCGCACAGTATCTTCCAGAAGCTGACAGAAAACAAAGGATTAATATGAACTAAGTCTCTCTCTCTTCTTTTCTTGGCCCACAGTTGGCTGCAAAGAAGCAATATTAGGCCAGCTGTACAGAGCAACCTAATTCCACGCAAAATATAATAGCGGTGGGCTATGGAGATTTGGAGTGTAGCTTTCATGTGGGCCGGAGGGATAAGATAGCTCTGGTTTACTGGGGATCGCAATTCACAGACATAGAACTTTTGAATTTAGCAAAACTTGCTGTGTCTGAGCTTTACTGAGCTATACGAAAAAATATGCACGCTGATTTCTGCTTGCACACAAGGAAAGAGATCTGAATCTCCTCATGATATCAGATACCCTCTGCTCTGCTCTGCTCTGCTGGCCTTCAGTGCTATCAGAATTGCTCACTGTTGCAGTTCCTCTTGCTTTTCCGCAATACCCATACATGTCTCCCACACTCTCATGGAGAGGGTCAAGCAGCTTTTGGGCCAGGAGAGGGTCACACTTGTGTTACAATGTACCACAGAAATATTGAAGATACTAATTAAATTCGGAACTGCTGGAAAAACAAACAAACAAACAAAACATCCCTTGCTGAGCAAACAGGGAGACCAGAACTACACCTGGACTGGTCATTTCTGTAGAAAACAGCATCTTGTGAATTCAAGAGACACCTGCAAACCCAGAATCAGATGATCAGATTCCTAGATCAGACAGTGGCCATGTCTACTGTAGCTATTGTTTGGAGATGATGCTTTAGGGTTAATTTTACGTTTTATTCAATCTTTTTATTGCTTTTTCTTAAAATGTGTATTTTATTCTATATTTTACACATGTATATGCATTACATACATGCAATACATTTTGAATCTTAAATAAAACTCTAGAAATGGTTCTCAGTTCCTATGAAAGAAATGACTGAAATACAGGCATACAGTTAAACAAGTAGATTAGAGAATTTCAAAGACACTGATTCCCAAAAAGGGAAGATACATTGTCACTCATTGCTACTCCACTCAAAAAAGTTATAATACACCAAATTTACAAAATGAGTAGTCCAATATTCTAGGTTTATACACTCTTGTTTCAATTGTCTAGAACTAAAAGCAAAAGGATACTCTTTATCATTAAAAATAAATGGAGGATATAATTGCTTAAAAGATTATAGCATAAAATTTGCATGAATGATGTGCTGCAAAATGCAAAAGGGATTTGCTGTACAGAATTTAATGTTGCTTTGCTTGTAGATACAGTTGCATTCGGGCGTATCAAGAAATAAGATCATTTAATGGTTTATTCATTCTATTTAACAGAATATATCCATGGTGCATCATCCGCATATTCACCTGCTGTCAGCTGCTATTGAGTTCTGTAATGAACAGCTGTGGAAAGGGCAAGAAACGTACAGCAACCTCTGGCTATTTGCATTTAAGATACTTAGTTCTGTATGAGAAGAATGACATATAATCAACTAAGCACACAGGTAAAAATAGCAAGCTCAAGTTCTGCCTACCATTTTTCTCTTCCAGTAGAGATGTTTACTAAATTCATGAATTATTTGCATTTTGACTTTCAGAACAACATGCTACTTTTATGGGGCAGAAGGTCAGATGCTGTCAGTTTTGTTTCTGAAGGGAAGGGAGAAGCAGAGCTCTTCTTGGTATATGCTATGGGAACAGTCTGATCTGTACTGTCAGTAGATGAAGTCCCATTAACATGCCAGTAATAGAGAGTGATGCCTGCACAGCAGGGGCAACACCTTGAAAAAGAAGCAGATCTAAAATTGCTCAGTGCAGTAGCCTGTATTGCACTGACTCTGCTGAAGGTGAAGGGACACCTATTAAGATCCGTGGGAGGTGCTGTGCAATGACTCTCACAGCTTCTCCATTTAAAATGGGATCACAGCTCTATTTTGTGCAGATTGTTCTTGAAAATGATGGAGCCAAACCTTTTAGTGCCCAGAGGGAGTTCTGAGAATGCTCCTGGGTCCTCTGAATTTTAGTGGGAGCTGAGCACCAGAACAGTCCTGGAGAAGGGAGGGAAACAGGAGACAGTGAGCAGAGAGATCCAGGCTGTGTCTTGCTTTTGGAAGCTGAACAATAAGTACGTCTGTTCTCGGATAGAATTCTTGTTGAAGTCGCCAGGCAGACGTCGATTGGGAAAATACGAAGGCTTATTTGATACCAATAACAGTGTTATCTGCTATTATCCACTGTGGGTTGCAAAATTGTATTTTAAAGGTTATTTTACTGGAAAGAACAGGGACATTTAGCTCTTCACTCGCAATGAAAAAAATCTGGCCAAAGGAAATACAGTAAAGTTTTTCCAAATAATAAACAAAGATTCTTTAGCAGTGTGCCTACAAAGCTTCCTCTCAGCTGGAGGGTATGTAAGAGTTGGAAATAATAGGAAAGATACTGAGAAAGTGGCGTTTCACCAGCCAATTTGCAAGAGACCATGTGATGTCAATGACTGGGAAAATAATAAGATTACAGCAGAAGCTTGTACACATTAGGTGTAGCTTCTAAAATCCCTTTTAAATCCCTTTTTAAAATTTTCAGATATTATAAAGTAGAAGTTCAGAAGAACCAGTCTGATCTGAATAAAAGTACCATACGTGATGGAGCACCCACCTTCATACAGTCACTGTAACCAAAATGGCTTCATTTTTAAAATGATTTTTTTTTTTTGCTAGATTTGTAGTATACAGTGAAAATCAAGAATATTATTACTTTGGAAGACAGTTAAAAGGATTCTCTGGTTCACTGTAAAACTGGGATACCGTGAGTGCTTCATGCAGTGCAGGCTGTGCTGAACCTGTATTTACTGGATGGGCCGTGTTCAGAAACAAATTGTCCCCTTCTTACTGATCGATGACCTGAAAATGAAAGAGCCCGAAGATTTTTGACACAGAAACACAATAGCAGGATCTGTCTCTTTTCTATACAGTTTGATGATGAGTGAAACTGAGTCACGCTGAGCATAGCCCAGTGTCTGTACTGCTCAGCAGAAAGTGCAGGCAGGGCAGGGGACTGACAGTTTACACATCACCAAGGGCCTCCCTTGGGGGCCTTCCCTTGTGATGTCCCATGTTTGGTTCCTGCCTCTTCTCCCCATGCACTGGAGATGGCATCCACATCTGAAGCACAGTGCCATCCTGCAGCCTTAATTCCATTGGCTGGTCTCCTGAGCCAAGCACAGCAGCTGCCAAGTCATGGGCAGAACTTTTGTCCTTCATCCTGTTGCCCCATACCCAAAGGATGCAGTTCCAAACTGGAGCCTTGCATCTCAGCCTCCTCCTCTCCTCACAGAAGTGGGCAGCTCAGATGTGTCCATCACTACATAAGAGCACAAAGCAATGGTGGGTAGCTCAGAAAAAGATCTATCAAAGGTGTATAACAGGGGGCATAGGTGGGAGGAAGAACTGAGAAGCAGTTGCTGATTCTTGTGGAATTTACAGAATAGTTCAGATCATCTGGGATCAGAGAAGAAAGGCACAGACGAGGCATTAACTATCTGGAAATAGCCACAAAGAAATCAGAATTTTTTTTTTTTTAAGGTTTAAGGTAACATGAAAAGGTCTGAATATAGAAGCGAATTACTCAGAAGCCCTATCAGACCAAACAGTTTAAACTTCAGATATGCCATGAGATTAGTCTCTAAATATTTCTGGCTACAAAGATGGGAAAGCAACAAAGAAATGACGAAAAGCTTCTATAAACAGTATGACGTGTAAGTTAACAAAAAGTGCCTGCTGGCTTTATTCTCCAACACAAGTGAAAGCTGTATCAGAGCTGGGATTTAGGGAGTTTGGCACTGTTCTCTCCCTTTCCCAGCACAGCCCAGGGCTGCACTTACAGTGCTGGGCCCAGAGGCAGCAATAAGTCAGGGCCTAACAGCCTTCAGTGCCTTGGGAGTATTTCTCCCTTTGCAAACTAAAACAGAAATGACCTGGCCTCAGATTTGTCTGCCAGGCTAAGAAACCCCACAAAAGCCAAGCAAGCAATTCACATGGAAACTGGAACCATATACCAGCCCCATTTGCTCCTTTAGAGGCTTTCCTCATATGAACAGGTCAGGACATCAGCCTGGATCCCAGCTGGTGCTTCGACTGGCCGTGCTCCTATGGCTTTGGCTCAGACAATTAATGATGCCTAAATGTCCAAGCTTGAGGGTGGAACTGGTTCCTGGTGTGGGTTAGAAAATGGACATGAGCAGCATGTCTCAGCTCCAGCAAAGCCATTCTGCTGTATGTTGCCCTCGTGTGCAGTTCCTATAGAATTATCAATCAACTCTAATGGAAAAATAGTCATGCAGACTGGCTTGCTCAAATGCACGATACTCCCCTTGCACACCCTGTCAGACACGCCTTTTGTTTAAACATTTGTAGACTGAAACATCCTGTCGGGCCTTGTTCTGTGGGAGAACATATTTGTGAGACAAAGCAATGCTGTGGTCTACCAGGAGGTCTACGACTCTCAGTGAATTATTCACTACTTTGCTGTGGTCTACATGCCAGGTCACCCGTGTTCACGGCAGAGAATGAAGCATTATTCATTATCAAACCTTTGGTTTTCTCTTCCAGGAGGTTCTTCCCCCACCCCCATTGGCCTTTCAGGTTTTAACAAGATGTTGCATTCTTTCTGACTTCCCCTGGGCAGCAGTTTTTTTGCACTTGCAGAGGTACGACAATAATAGGTAGGAAGCCAGAGCAGTTGTAAATTGTAGCAGTTAATGTCAAATTGATGGGGCAGTGATCAAATGAAGTTCATAACCACAGAATGCAACCTGGGGGTGGAATGCTGTTTCAAAGATTTCTAATGGCAGGGTTATAAAATCATAAAATAGAAGGCTTTTTCCACTGTGAAAGTTTGAAGGAATTTATTTGGCTGACCAAAAGTATTAGCAGTATTAGGGTCAGACTTTTATAAGACATTTAGCACAATTGCTAATCAATGAGGGGACTGACCAGTCCATTTAGAAAGGCACTGAGGGAACAACACCTGCATTGTGTTTCTACTCTTGGACACCCTGAGCGCACCTTTAATGGTCTTCAGGTTCTCTCCAGTGGTGCAGTTTAATTAGAAACTGCTGATACAAAAGCAGAAGAGCAACATTTTACTAAAAAGAGCAGTTTCCAGGATTTCAGTTCCCCCTTTTACCAACCAGCATTCAAGAAACCAAAGCAGTGGGCAATGTCACAACATTAACACAGAAGAAAACATTTATAGCTCATCAAAGCTGGACAGTACGCAGCTGTATCCCAGCTGGACTTTCCAGCCACAATGCCTCAGAAAGGGGAAAAGAGGTTAGATCCATGAAAATAATGTAAGATAAATAGCCATGGAAAGTATTTAAGACATGCCACTGTAATTTATATATATATGTAAGTGAGGAATGAACAGTGCAAATGAGGCCTATGCTTTTATAAATGAACCCTGCTGTATTTTCAGCTTTATTTATTTATTTACCTATTAATCTATTTTTTCATTTACTTTTGTGGCTCCCGCTTTCATTATTGCAAACAAACTGTGTGATCTGATTTATCACGTTCTCCGTACTTATTTGTGCTCATTTTATTAAAAAAAAAATCACTAATCCATTAAAAATCCTTAGTTTCCCAGCCTTTTTTTTTTTTCCTTATGGCACAGCATAGGAAAGGAGAGGAATACTTTTACAAAAGTTACAACATGTTTTTGATTGGGGAAGGGTTATCAACTTCAGGTTCATGACTAACACAAAGCCCCTAAGCTCAAGATACCCTGGGTTCCCTACTATAAATGCCAGTCTTAGTCTTTCAGATACACTTATGCCTCCCTACCCTCCCCCTCCTGACCTGAGTCCCTGTTAAGTCCACAGCCTACAGAACACATGGCTGGTCTCTTTGCAGTCACTGTATTTGTAAAAGACACAGAATCAATGCAATTTCTGGCACTGCTCATTGCAGTCAGCTGTCCAGTTTCTGATGCTACAGAGGAATTTGCCAAACAGAATAATTTTTCTTTGATTTCATTCTTCTACCTCCTGCCCTGTTTCCTATTCAGAGGCTCTTTATAGTGAACTTCTGAAGCTAGGAAGACACCTTGAAACTACTTCTGTGCTATTTCACCCTGCTGCCCTCTGATCCTTTCCTTCCCTATTTCCAAAGGAAAAGGCTTGATGCCTTCAGATTCCAGTTTTGCATTTTGTGCCTCTTTGAATTTAATGACAAGCATAGAATCATAGAATCAATCACAGAATCATAGAATCATAAAACGGCTTAGGTTGGAAGGGACCCCAAGGATCATAAAGTTCCAACCCCCCTAACACAGGCAGGGCCACCAGCCTCCAGATCTGGCACCAGACTGGGCTGCCCAGGGCCCCATCCAACCTGGCTTTGAACATCTCCACGGACAGGGCATCCATAACCTCTCTGGGCACCTGTTCCAGCACCTCACCACTCTCCGTGAAAAACTTCCCCCTGACATCTCATGACATACACCCCTTGGAGATTATATCTTCCAGTGATGAGGTTTTCATTTTTTAAAGGCATTTAGACAACTTCAGATGCTGCAGACTCCTGTGGGATTGACAGTGCCTGAGATGTATTCTTCATAGCCCATCAGCTCCACAAAAATATTTTGCAGATTCTGTCAGATGCTTATTGTTTTAATTTAGGCCTTAGCACAGAGAAAAAACCACACAACCAAACCTTTAGCCCCTTACTACATAGTGTTAGACACCTGGCTCCTCTGTTGATACCATTATACTGATGCTCCACTGTATATGACAAATTGACTGATGTGCTGCTGCATACACTGTGCCTATTTATGCTACATATTAAGAAATAGATCACGAGTCAGCAAAGAACCCAGGGCCAGATAACACTATCTGTAAGGAAATAAAAAATGAGCCAATGCCTGGAACAATACAGCCAGTGCTGAATTAGATGTTAGTCAGCCGGACAGTCTAGTATCATTGGGTTTTGTACTGCAGATGCCATATGAAAATGGTCTCAAGAAAGACACACAGATATGTGATATGGATGTGATTCTTGGGAATAGAAGGCAGCTGAGTCCTTCAGTGCAAAAGCTGGAGAATATTCTGCTTCTGGTGAGTAATCTGCACTTTGGCAAAGAATGCTCGAGATCCACAGTGACAGAAGCAAGCTGTCTGTTGCATCTCTCCATTACATCTGGTACTGCAGTCATCTCCTGGTGATGTTTTTACAAAAATGACCTGCAAAATAGATTAAAATTTTGCTGTATGAAGTAACATTAGGCTCATAATTAGTATACCATTGCTAATATCCCATTGAGGTGAATAAGAGCAGGTTACATGTATCAAATCTCTTGTTTTGCACCATTTTCCACCTCAGAGAGCTTATATTAGCTGCCTGACATCCTCCTTTATTGTTAGTCCAGTTATATGAGTATGTTCAAAATGAAGCCTTAAATTTCTAGAGGAGAAATATGTGGCTGATTTAGAAAGAAGAAAGATTAGGTTGAAACATGAAGGGATAGTGTGGCATTGCAAGCAACCCTGTTAGAAATCCTGAGAAATAGCAATTTCAGATGGAACATGCAGCCCTGGTTTATTGCAAAGTAAGATATTGGATATAGTATTTCCTATGTTTGTGTGCTTGTTTTTCAAACAAGGTCATTGAGTTGAAGTGCCTGGAGCTGACCTGTTGTTTTTTAAATACTGGGATTTGTGAGTAACTTGGTAAGAATTTTATCAACTCAACCATCTCATGCTTTGTGAAGACAGAAATCCGGAATCTTGCATTCTATGAGTAAAAATAATTTCCTAGAGAATATCTGACTGATTCTCAGCTGCATGAAGGAACCCTGCTGATTATCAGTAGGAGCCCCATTACTTAGGTTCCCCCAGGTCAATTTCAAGACCCCTTACTAGCATAATGTCCACACCAAAATGCCAGCTGACAGAAGGTGCCTGCAATTTAGTTGGGATCTTTTGCTTCTCTTAAAAGATCATCTGCCCAAGTCACACTAAGCAAAATGCTACAGCCACATCACCTCCTTTTCCCCGCATACCCCTTTCAAGCCCTCTTTGCTTGCTTGCACCAACTTGTCACATTTTATTTTGAGATCCTAAAGTATTCTGAGCAGGATTTATCTGTTTCTCAGATGGTGTTTGAACAACGGTTAGAAACAGGAGCCTTGCATCTGACAAAGCACTGCCAGAAGAGTGCCACCCTGCTGGGTACATCCTGCAAACCAAACATCTTCTCTAATTAAATGTAGCCCTTTAACATTTTCTCTTTTCTCTTAAAAAAATAACAAATGATTAAAAAATAATTAACCCAGTCTTTCTGTGAATGCCTGTGACTCAGCTGTGCAAAATTAGGGTCAGATTTGTGTCTCCATGCCTCTTAGCCATGTTACATCAGGAATCACAGGCACAAACACTGATTTTTTTTATTTTTTTTTCCAGGGCTTAGAGGCTATAGGAGCAGTCATGATGTTTAGAATGAGTAATGAAAGCAAAGCTCATGTTATTACTTGGCAGTTCGTTAAGATGTACCCTGTTTACCTGCTACAGCCTGCACACCAGATTTAGCTCTCTGCAGGAATCTGAAGGCATTTAACGTGCAGAAGCTGTGAAATGTGGCAGAAAACAAAACACTTCAGCTTCATACTTTTATGAAAAGCGAGGCATTTAGCAGTGCCTGAGAGCCTGCTCATCCCTTCCAGACCCTTCCCTATGGCAGACACAAGTGTGGAAGACAAAAGTAGAAAAACAGATCTGATGAGCTTTACTTATTGGCAGGCTGAGAAACACGGTGCATTTCTATTCAGCTCTTGGGCTTTCTGCGAGAAATTACAATCTCCTTTGTCTTGTTAGCCAATACTAATGCAGTCCAGAATTCATTTGCATTCTTGTGCTGCTCAGTGACCCTCCAGCTATGTCAGGTAAGAACACTGATTTTTAATTAAATTCTCAATTTTCAAGTACATTTCACAGTTAATACATGGTGAAAAATTCTGACCAGCTCCATTATTTCTCTAAGTAGTCTGGGTTCAGCTGTCCTTTTAATAACCTTTGAAGCAAAAAGTCACAGTTTCACTTCTGAAGAATATAATTTCACAGAACAAGGAATATAGGAACACCTGGTGTTCCCCATTTGGAGGAGACATCAAGTGTGTGAGAAGACAACACCCAGTACTTAAAGATTTTAAAGCTCATGATGCCAGTGCTAGATAGTATACAACAAATTGCCATGTAGTATGCAATAAATGGCTGTTAAATGTATTCTCATGTTATTTGTTTTAATTGTTCTCTATTTTTTGTGTCTTTGTGAGGCCGACAAACCCATGAGACATTATCAGTGACTTTATCAGTAGTACAAGATCCTTGAGATCTAGGTAAGCACTACCCTCCATGTCACACTGAGGGGCAGGAGCCACAATTCCTCCTGGTATAACCGGTCCACGGAAGCAGAGAAGCCTCTTACAGAGCTGCAGGAATTTGCATCTGCATGTCCAGAGAGTAAGCAACTTCTCTGGATTGCACAGAAATCCTGTGACTCAGCTGGGAACTGAACTCACATTTCTCAGTCCCAGGCTCAGGCTCAGCCTCCTTACATGCCTACAGTGCTTGAGAATGCCATTACATATTTATTTGGTCCATTCACGAGCCATCGCAGAGTCAGTGAGAATGGCTGGCTGCACACGCCAGCTCCAGCTGGCTTTTTAGGAACAGGCACATTGAACAAGGCCATTTCCTGTTCAACCACCATTCCCTTTTTGACTGTGCTGAGGTTGACTGCTTCCCCAGCCGGGTCTTTTCAACATTTTCAATGAATAATAAAAAAAGGCAGTTCTGGAACACTTGCAACATTTAATTCACCTTGAATCATTTCGTTTCACTTTGGGACATTGTGAAAAGAAGCTCTAGGGCCAGACTCACAAGAGGAATGAGGTCATCATGAGAAGATGGTATTAAGGTTGTTCCTCCCTTCTGTGCCCTAAATCCCAGCTCTGGACATTTGCGTTGTATGTGGGAAACTTTGGGTTAGATTCCCTTTTTGTCCAGTCCTCAGCAAGAATTTTAACCCTAGGCTGCTCCATTCAGAATATCCTCAGTGTTAAGCTACAGCGTGTGCCGAAGCAAGGGTCTCACAGCCTTCTCTGGTCACTTCAGTCAACAAAATACGGTTATTTATTGGATGAAGAACAATATACAGTTTCCTGGGGTGGGGATTCGGTCATTTGACAAAAGCAACTTCAGATTTTTAGTTACTGCTTCAGTGAATGTTTATTCATGAATATTCACAAATAATTTTGTTGTGTCCAAAATGACAATTTTGGGTTAGGTGATCTATTCAACAACAAAAATCAGTCACTTCTAGCTATATCACTGCTTTTAAAATAGAGGGCTTACAGAGAGCAGTAATGTGCACATGAAGGGTCATATCTTGAGATATGTCTGATCCAGTGTTTACTTTTTGGCAAAATAAGTGAATGAATAAACAAATAAACAGAGAATAACCAGAACTTTCAATAAATAGATGACTGGGTAGGTAACTGGCAAATATTGAAGGCTTCATTTTCTTTTCTTCCCTCTTACCTTCCCCTCTGTCAAGGGAACTCAGAAAAATGAGGTTTCTAGATCATAAAACGCCGAGAATTCCTTATAAACCCCTTGGATAAGTTTCAGTTTTTAGCGCTGTACTGAACCAACTGTTATTCTTCTGAACAAAGAAGCAAAAAACTCCAAAGCTTTCAACTAAGTCGTGCTAGTATTATCGTGAGTGAGTGTGAGAGGTATCATTTCACACATACTGCATCTCTCAATTAAGGAAAATGCCAGACTTCTGTTAGCAAGACAGCTGGTGGTACTCAGTGACTAAATATAGTACTGTCATCACCTAAGAGCACAGCCAGGACATTTTAATGGTTGGGACAACTGATATTGTGGTTTAGCCAAAACAATTTTTAGTCGTATGTTATTATTTTAAATAGCTAATGTTAAGAAATCAATGAACGGATGTATTTTCAATATATTTTACCCATTTTGCTTATTAAGCTGATTTTCAACTAACACGTAGCTGATTTTTGAAGAAATTATGTGTATTATACACATTTGTGATAGATAGAAAAAACAGCTAAGTAAATACAGCTGGCACTCAGCTGATTCTCTGATTGTCTGCACATTAGATAGACTAAACTCCTTGAGACAGTCTTCTTATTGTGTGCACAGCACATCGACCGGTGGGGCTCAGGTCCTCTGGGGAGCAGTTATTAGAGATGACTCCATAGCTCAGGAGAGGCAGAGCCACGAGTAAATACAGGCTGCTCATCTTAAGCAAAGGCTGAGCCAGTTCACCCTGTGTCTGATGAAAATGCTGTAATCTGCAATTACAGCTGGATTAGGTTCTAATCTAAATTCCGGCAGTTCCCATGAATTTACCTTCCTGACCAAAAATCCTTCCAGGCATGAGGACAAAGCCTTCTGGGCTCACACCTCGTCACCAACATCCCAGCCATTTTGCATGTTTGTGTTAGCGCTCTTTATGTCTACTGTGGCTCAAGATAAAAGAAGACATGAATTAGATATTTCTAAGCATGAATGGAAACACCTTTCTGTGGTAATGCTGTTGTAACTCTAAGGTCTGTGAGCTTGCCAGGTTTACAAACAAAGGCTGTGCTTGTGAGAAGCTGAGGTATAGAAATGAAGTGTTTGTTTCTTCTCCCTTTCCAAAAAGAATTGGATTTAGGACTGGCTTAACCAAGATCAAGTAAGTATTTCAAAATGCTTATTAGCAGTTTTATTTCTTTGTTTTTTCCTCCAGTTCCAAACAATAGGGGTCCAGAACATGGGCTCTGTGTGCATATACACGGATCCACGGCTGTTTGAGGATGGATACACAGAGGTACCCTTTGCAGCCAGTGGGATGGAAGATGGTCTGTTCATCCTTGTGTGTGTTCAGCATGAGCCAAAAACTGATAAAACTGCAGAGCTTTCTCAAAATGAACTATCAGAGCAGAAACTTGACTGCTTTCCTCTGCGCTAACATCTGCAGCATCTATTCTCTTTCATTTTCTCTCTTAGTCAGAGAAATAAAAACATTTTGATGTTAAGAGAGAGGTAGGTTTAGCTCTGAGGAGTCATATGGGCAAACTTTTCATCCACACAGCCCAGATGATGTGGGCAGCAGCAGTGCATATTTACTGTGTCTCTTGGCCAACTTTCCCTCCTGCAGCCTTTGGGCCTGCACCTGGGTGAGTGCTGGCTCCAGCAGGGCCACCAACAGGCGTGCCAGGGCTGATCACTTGTTTCTGTCACTCCTCACTTCACATGGCAACTAGCTCATACATATCTAGCCTCAAACTGTAGTAAACAATGAGGTGTACAGAAGCTTTGTTCTGTTGCTGCTGTGCACCAGATTGTTTGCATCTAGCTCACAGTGCTTGCCGAGAACAGACTAAGTTCATATTTTCCTGTAGGTGACAAATGCACTTGGTGCACTGGTAGTGATCTGCGCTTCCTTAGGCCCTGGGGTAAAACAAAGTTGCACTGAGCAAAGCTGTTCTCATCACTGGTCTCTACTAAGGACTTTTTTTCTGATCTGACTCATTATTGGAAAAATAATAATCTGGAAGTTGTTGTATTTTCTCCTGCCTTTGTGCTGCTGGAGTGCTGGAGGGTAGCACTGAGCTGCTCATGTAGCTGCACCTCTGCCTGCTTCTGGGAGCAGCTGGGGGCACCAAACCCACCTCTTCCCTTGCTATTGAAGCTGAAGAAGATCCTGGAAGGCTTAATGTTAGTGGTAGACCGATTTTGAGTCACTCTCTAGTTTGAATAGTTTTCAGTCGGGCATCTACAAAAGGACAATTAATGCATACTATTTTATATTCTCTATAAAAACATTTTTTTTCCCACTCATTAATTCTTTGTTCACTGGACTGTTTTTGTGTTAATATCACTTTAATAGCTGCACATTTGTCACAAAGGCACTGTGCTGCATGGGAATTGTGTAATAATTATTATCATGACCAATGAAGTTATTCTTTGAGTGATGCTAGCAAGCTTATTGCTTTGTTTTTAATCTTAATGGAACCAATAATTTACAAGCTTTTGTCAGTAAATCATGATAACCCTTTCTGTTTTAATAGAAACTTTCTCATTACTTCCATGATAAATTTATTATTTTAAATAACTTTCTTGAATACAACAGAAAGATAGAAATGGGGAAAAAAATTAATTAATTTGTGCTTGAAAAGTATATTTAAATTTTTTTTCTTTAAAAGGAACACATAGTGTGACCTAGTTTTTATAAACAGGAAAAACAATAAATGCCAGATCTGAAAAAGTGGATTTACTTTGACGGCATTTTAACTTTTAAATTATTTTTCATACGTAGGAGGTGATCTGACCTATTTACATATCGCTGGAGGCCACGGGGGAAAAAAGTATTCACTCCGAGTTGAGTTCAGAGAGTCTGCTTTGCCAAAACTGAAGGTAAAGGCATTAATATAGGGCCCTCCCAAATCCAAGGCAGCGCAGGTGCACATCTGAGGACAGCAGAGAAGTTGGTCTGGTTTGCCAGTCTGGCCATGACATTCAATACCTGTGTGGCCAGTCCCAGCTCAGGACTGCCCAGGGTTCGGCTCCAGGGGCTGAGCCTGCCCTGTGCCCCAGCCCTTGGATGTACAGCAGGAAGGGTGAAATAGACTGCAAAGGTGATATTTCTGCAGAATATTACATTTGCTCATTATGAAAGCTTACAAGTGTTCCCTGGGCCACCCATAAGCTGTGGTGAGTAACCCCGAGTTCTCTTCTGTTCTTCACATGATTACTTATAAATGGCTGCTCAGTCCGATATACTTGGTATTATTAAACGCAGCCACACGTAGCATGTTTGCAAAAGACGTGCAGTCTAAAATACACATGTAAGCTAAAGGCTTGCTTCTCATGTTACAGGAAAACTCCAAACACAAACTCTTTTCTTCTCCAAGAATTTAGTGATGAGGAAACTTCTCCAAAGCTGAAAACAAAGAAATATTAATTTAAAAACTTGAAACATAAATGCAGACTTGTTTTAATTTACTGGACTGAGAAACACTCAGATTAGTGGGCACACAGAAAGGCAGATCTCCACAGCTGTGTTTTGGGCAGCTAACTGGTTAACTCCTGTAGCAACGGCCTTTTTGAGCACGAGAGAAAGCACCCTATCAAGTACATGTAATTTATTCTACAGGGAGGGGGGAAAACTTTGGAACATTTTCCAAGAAAAGATTCAAGGCTTAAGTAAATATGTATGGCTAGCAGTTACACCGGCATGACTTGATGTATAAACCCCTATGTGTAAGATACCAATGAGCCGTAAAAGTAACAACTCTGAGCTATTAAGACGTCTAAGTGTGTCTTTACATAAAAACCTTAAAGAGCTGCGCAGGGAGTCATTATAGTGTCCTGTGTCAGGATCTGACTTACTCAGAATGTGGAAGGAGACACTGACACCATCAGCTGTGACGTAAAGTGCTTGGAGGCTATTTCACAGGGCAGGCGTTTCAAAAGCCTTCAGCACCCACCAGTTCCCACATAGGCAGCTAAATGAAGTGATGAAACTTTAAATGGTTTCAGCTTTCATGGGAGCTGGAAGGCTGGCCCCAAACATAGGCATGACCCTGGGGCAGCCACGCTGTCTGCATGAGGGCCTCGAGGCTGAGGTGGGAGGCCCAGGCATCCCAGCCTGCGAAGGTGCTGCTGAGGAAGGATGGACTAAGCGGGCTGAAAGAGTATCCCTACTGCATCCATACCAACCACGCTGTGTCACAGATTGAAGAAATTTAATTAAAAAATGAATACTAAGGACTACCTGCTCTGAAGGTGTCCTCTCTCAGATCATGATAGCACTACATGCACTGTGGGAACTCAGCATCTTCCACAGACTCTTGTTCTGAATGGCTTCAAAGATATTATTTCAGTACACATGAAAGCCAGCATAACTCATAGAATGCCTTTTTACCCTGGTAATTTTATTTTAAAAAGATGCAAACAAAACAGTGTGTTTCTGGAGCTGTTGTTCTGATGTTTTATGCCATTGCCTCAGCAATAAAAGGAGCATTAAACTCCTGAGTCCAGGCTGAACCTGGCTATTTTCAGCACCTTAGGCAGGCTGCAGCAGGGCCCAGCACCTGTAAAAGAGGAGCAGTGCAGGGAGCCATCTGCTACCAGCCAACCCCAGTGCTGCACCCATGTGCCTGTGGTGCACAGGTATCCCATCGCTGCCCACCAGCTGTGCCTCCTCTTGACTTTGTTTGCTGTGTTAGGGTGAGTCCACAGAAGGAAAAGGCACCAAGGGCCATCAGACAGAAAGATATCAACAATTACACCACCAGCTGAGGCAAGTGCCAGGGATGCACTGATGTGCAACTTGCTCTACTCTCAAAGCCCTCCCCAGGCATCAGCTGGTGGTCTCTGCCTGATGCTGGAGGCCTTACAGCAGACTGGACAGACCAACTTGTCTGGCCGCAAGTGAGCTCTGCTTCCTCACATCATGATCCGACAGATGAGTGGAGAGGTCCATCAGTACAACCTCACTCCCTGAAAAGCCCAGCCTGTCAGTCTGCCCCAAGAATCTGGGCCCTGCAGTGCCTCTTGTCACAGAATCACAGAATCACAGAATTATCAAGGTTGGAAAAGACCTAAAAGATCATCCAGTCCAACCATCACCAATACTCCCCAGCTAAATCATATCTCTCAACACAACATCCAAACGTCTCTTGAACACATCCATGTTCGGTGACTCCACCACCTCCTTGGGCAGTGCATTCCAGTGCCTGACCACCCTTTCCGAGAAGTAATATTTCCTAATGTCCAGCCTGAATCTCCCCTGGCGCAGTTTGAAACCATTGCCTCTAGTTCTATCACTGTCTACACGAGAGAAAAGGCCGACCCCTAGCTCACCACAACCTCCCTTCAGGAAGTTATAGAGAGCTATAAGGTCCTTTGGTGCCATTGTGCTTAGCGCTAAGCATCGCAGTGGGCTTTCCCAGAGATGAGGTTGTGACCTTCTCTCTGAGTGACCCTTCGGTGGCAGTGGCCAGCAGTCTTCTGGATGCAAGGTGCTCTTCCATTTCAAATACTGTTTCAGAGTTAATTAAGCACAAATTTCCTCCCAGGCAAGCGCTTCACTTATTGTTTTTCCAAGCATGAATCGTGGTGACAAAACCTCTTCTCTCACTGTGCTTAGGTACCTGCTAGGAATTTTAGATCCCAATTGCACAAAAGCATCTATGCGCAATCTTGACTTCAGTCTTGATTTAATCACAAAAGCACCAGAGGAAACATTGCTATGCCTCGCACTTCTGTTTAGCACATCTAGGTAGTTCTATGCACAGCAGTGTGCTGGAAGGTTACTTTTGGTACTGATGTGTACAGCAAAGTCCCAGGAACATCACAGTTAATACATCCTTAATTTGCATACTTTCTAACATCTGTCTGCTAATAGTCTCTTTCTGTAATTTCAGGGATATATGTAATAGAATGATATTGTGTCTGACTGATATGAATAATAGATGTATGATCTGATGCATCTTTCTCCTGTCTAATAGAGGATAAAATCAAGATAATTTTTCAGTATGGTACATTAGGATATTATTTCGTGACAGTCCATCACAGAGATTATTCTACATTCTTGTAAGAAGCCACGGAAAGGTCTGACCCCTTGCAAATTAACCGTAAGTTACACTAAAAAAAGATCTTCTGTAGGTAAAATAAAAAGAAACAAGAATAATGACTTGGAAGAAGAATAATTAAAGAACATAAGGTATTTTATTCCTTCTCAGGCTCTTTCATCTTAACTGACATTCTAAGAAATGGGCAATCTGAAGTCTATGATTTATTACCTTAAAAGTTTTAGGACTTGCCTTTTTTCTCCTTAAGCTTTGTCAGATTTTAAACCTCCATGAGATTCTGCCTTAAGTCCTTTGAGAATTAATAAGCGAAGGGTTCCAGTTGCAGACAGAGACACATTTTTCACGCTTCCCTCCCTCCCACTTTCTGACTTGTTTTCAGTGCTCAGGCTCCTCAGAACGAAAGGAAAAAAAAATGCAGCCAGCAATGTCAGTTCATGTTATTATTGTAGATACAGAAATGCCTTAGCCAGCATTTATTTGAAGCTTGGTGGAGTATAATAAGAGAAAAAAAAGAAAAAAAGAAGGAATCTCTCGTGACTTTCTTCTTTCACTTGGTTATTTTCCCAAGTTCAGGCAAAAGGGTGAGGTTCATCTGGCTTATGTTTAACTGCATAAAGCTTGAATTTCTCACAAAGCTACTTGGCTGAGTTGTCTCCACAGTCCCATCTCCTCACGGATGGAGCTAAGCAGCCCCAAGTGGTGATTTACTCCCTTCTGGCTCTGCCAGAGTGACCCACATTGTGGAAGGGCTATCTCCACGCTGGGTGCAAAGCACCATCTAACTGATCAGCCTAACTGGTACCTAAATTTTGGACAGCTAACATTTGATTTTTTTCTATTGTTCCCCAACTTCATTTAACCTGATCTATGTGAAAAGCTCAGGGGTCAGAGTATCTAAAAAACTGTCACTATGGTGACAAAAGCTACCCCTTCCCATACCAGATTTCCAAGGAAGTGGTCACTGCCATGTTTCCTGTCCTTCTGCTCCTGGGGGACTTGGCCTATTTTTCTTTCATGGTGTTCTGAGGAGTGCTTCTGGTGAATGGCAGCTTCACCCAGGGCCAGACCATCACTCAGTAACTCAGACATCCCAGTATGAATAAATGCTCAGCAGCACAGAACACAGGAAAAGATAGATAGACTGTTAGGGAAATGTAAGTGTACTACCAGGAAGAGGAGTATTCTTGGCCTTTATATGTATATATAAAGACGTATATATAAACCAATATATGTATAAATACTATGATTACTTATTTTAGAACAGGCCAAATACAGAAAGCAACTGAAAAATCCAGGAACAAATGGTTAATAAACAGATTTGTGGAAGAATTGAGATGGTCACTCTTCTATGATTCACCATGACAGTCTCTATGCAGATGAGTTGAGATGAATTTCTTGGCATGAATAAATCCCAAACATCTCATTAATTTTAGTACAAATGATTTTGAATGACTTAAAATTCAGATAGGTAATGAATTAATCATTAGTCTTTATTTTCTTGTTGACAAAGTCTTCTCTCTCATCCAATCAAGGTAAGGGCTTGTGTGCCCAGGGAACAAGGTACAGCGTGCCCCAGGAATGCTGAGCAGCACCCATCAGCTAAAAGTTTGTCATACAAAACATTTAGAGGAGCCTTGAGCACACAAAATACATCAAAATGAAATCAGAAATTATTTGCAAGTTGTTCATTAACTGGAGAAGGGTCTGCATTTGCAGCAAGGAGTTTAACAGTCTCCAAACACATTCATCATTTACATGGAACACATCTGACATTTGACTAAAAAAAAAAAAAAGATGAATGAAGTATATAGATTTCAACAGATCATGCATATTTTAGTGAAGTATCAGTACAGGTGACAACCCTGTGAACATTGTTCTAATGCACAACACGCCTGAGGAGTGTGGACAGACTCTCACACTGTTAGTATTTCTCATGTGTCCTGACAGTGCAGTCCTCAAAAAAACCCCACAGCTTATATTAAAGTTTTGTAAGTATTCTCTTGCACAAGAAAGGGCAGGAACAGACCCAAAAGATCCATATGTATATACGTATTTATATTATTGTATTACATAGTATGTCTCAGTCCAGTGTACTATAATACTTAATGAGAATATAGCTACTTTCAGTGATCCCACAGCATTTTCTTCTCTGCTTGAGACTGCACTGAACAACACATTTGCTTGAAAAGAAATCTAGAGTTGGTATAGACTGAGCACATCCTAAGATTTCATCATACCCACATGATAATCTGAAAAGAAACACAGTCAAATATCATTCCTAAAGAAAAGTGGGTAGGAAAGAGTTGAGTTGTTTTCTTTCTCACTTTCATAATATTTACTGTAAAGTGTTGTGACTATGCATTTTTTTATACTATACTTTCAGTTCACTACTTTTTCTATACTGCAACGTTATTGATGATGTTGAGATGATATTGTATAAATAGAATCTTGGTTTGATAATGTGAGACTCTACTATCTGGATATTTAATGCCTGCTGGCCATCCCTGGTTCTAAGCAGGCTGGACACATATACATGTATGAGTGTCAGCAAGTGTCAGTGCCTTGGGCAGTATCGGAGGGAACCTGCACCAGGAGGCACAGCCAGCATGTAGAGCCACCCTGCTGCTGTGAGGTGAACACTGGCCTTGTGATTAGCCTGTTATTACATGGTTGGATTGTGATCAAAATTACTGCTTACACCACGGAGTTCAGCACTTAGAACCACGTTTATGGCATTAATGCATCATTCAGGTTCTTTATTTCTCTGTATAACCCAGTTGACAAATTGCTTTGCTGGGATAGAGCATCCAAGGCACATTGTATGTTCTCAGCACAGGCTTGTACCATATAACTGACCAATGAACATCCTGGGGGGAGTATTTCAGATGGCCAAAATCCCTTTTGGCGCATCTCCATCAAGTCATTAGTGTTGCACCAGCAGGGAAACTGACCCCAGCATTCGCTGCAGGATTTGGCAGCCACCTCACCGTGAGGACGTTCCAGGGCTTTGAGGGACATGCATTTGGAACAAAGAATTACTTCAGCGGGAGTAGGCTGACAATTGTTTGGTTTCTAAAGAGTTACCACATAATGTTAAAATAGTATCCTGTCTAAATGTTAAATCTAGATGCAGCGGTATCTTATGATCTATTAATCTGGGAAAAAATGTAAACCAAAAGATAATATATGTAAACAGTGCTCAAACCACAAGCATTCCTCGGAGTAAATGACAATATAATTAAATTTGAACTCCACATGGCAGATTCTTTCGGTGCATAATTGAAATTGTGTAAGATGCTTTGGCAATATGTTTAACATTAACTTAAAGTAAGTAATTTTAGGACTAGCATCTGATCTTTCTCTTATTGACATTGGTTGCACAGTTCCCGCAGGCTGGGTCTGTGTTATGGCTTCTCTGTGACGTGCGTCATGGCTCTCCTGGAGAGCCTCTGTCTGTGTCCTGGCTTTGTGATGGAATGGGACCAGGCTCAAACCTCCTCCCCAGAGCTGGAAAAGTCAGCAAGAAGGAGCACAGGACATCTGCTGGGCACACCTTCCTACCAGCAACATGTCCTCTTAGGAGTGTAACTGTGGCTGTCCTGTGTCAAACCCAATGTCTGCCTAGTGCTCTGCTGCCTCTGACAGTGACTGAGAGTGTATGCTTGGAAAGAGTACAAAAAGAGGATAAGCATGTAGTTTTACTGCCCCAGAATAGTCTCTAAAATGCCTGCAGCCATCAGGTTTCAGACTTCATACCTCCTACTTAGATTTGCTGTATCATTTCCCCTTTCTGTTGGTTAGCATGTGGATCTGGGAACCAGGACTTCTGGTACTTCTGGGTTGCCCAAGTCGCATGATGCAGACTCAGCCATAGATGTCAGCAGCAGAAGGTGCAAGGTCTCATTCTTCAACCTCTTCACAAGGAAACATCCCTTTGCGGTTGAAACAGCTCATCCATATAGTTTGTGATCATGTTCTGTCTTCATGCAAACAACAGCCAGTCATGGAAAATCACCCCAGCACAAAGAATTTTTGGTATAATGAGAAACTCATCCCACAGGCCCCGCTGTGCACCTGAGCCCCATTAGGGAGTGGTCTCCAGCCCTGACTCAGCTCCTGAGAATGTTCTCATCCTCTGTGAGGAACATGGGGCGGGCTAAGGGTAAATGTGGGCATTCCTGGCAAATGTGTACCTGCTGTGACTACACTGCAGGTAGGTGTGTACTTGGCTCCATATCTAAGGGTAAAAGAAGTCAGAATTGCTCATAGTTCCTTGCTGTGCTCTGGAATGAGGTTTGTTGGGAAAGCAGTGAATTTGGGGTTTCATGGGAGTTGAAGTGTTGCCAGGCTGTGGTTCGCAGAGTCTTTGACAATAGTCTGTGGAGAGCTGGCTGGTCTCATGCTAACTGTTCCTCTTCATTGTTCCCAGCCACTAAATTGCAGCCACAAGAACCAAGAGTTACATAAAGTGCACTCTTATCATCATGACTCCTCATATCCTTCCCATAATGAAGACAGGCAAGTTCTATGAGGATTATGGGAAACATCCAGGAGATCTTAGGCCATGAAGCAAGCTGGGCATGAAACCGTGGATCAAAGTATGAAAAATCCTGGAAACTTGCTTGTAGTTGTTCGTGGCTCGTGGAATGGAATGTCATTCCCCTAGGTGAAAGTGGCAGTTGTCTCCCAGAAGTAGGAGGTGGTGGTTTTGTTAAGACGATCCTTTCTGAAGCCATCTACAAAAATATTTTTCTGAGATAAACAAAGGATGTACAAACATTTTTATGGAGATTTACCTTCTTTCTATGCAAGCCCAATCTAAAATAATACTAGACTCAGCATGCCACATACACTGGAACAGTTCAGAATAAACAAGCAAGCAAAAGTGAATATATACACTTCCTCTGACTGTCTCTCCTCTCAAGGATGATTTCATGTCTGTTCAAATTTACACAGGGTTCAAATTCTGAATTTTTCCACAGATGGTTTAAATCCTCGTATAGTGGATATTCAATGCCAGGCTGTGTCAAGGAAATTTTAAGGAGAGATCTCTAGAAGAGGTGCTGCAGCAGAGAGACTGTCTCTGGCACTGAGGGCAAAGCAGCCTGCTCTATATTTAGCTCGGAGTGGAGACAATAGGGAATGTGGCTGCTGTGTACGAAATGCTGACTGCACTGGGAGAGGCAATTAGGGCACTTCCTGACAGAACGGCAAAAAGTTTAATGCTGAGAAGAGGCCACACGTTTTCACACGAGAGGGAATTTGTGGACACGGCTGCATTGCACTTTTAGCATCTGAACACTAGCAGGATTGAAATGGGACTTGAGGAATTTAACAGTGAGAAAATTTCTGGAGAGATTTAAAAATCTCTAAAGCTTGGTAAGTCAGAAAAAATTCTTGCACTTTTCTCCACCAGTCATTTGCTATTTGCATCTCTCAGGGATCAGATCCCGTACACAAGTCTTATGAGGAGCAACTGAGGGAATTTGGGATTGTTTTGACTGGATGAGGCTCAGGGAGACCTTGTTGCTTTCTACAACTCCCTGAAAGGAAGTTGTGGTGAGATGGGAGTCAGCCTCTTCTTCCAGATAACAGTGATGGGACAAAAGGGAATGACCTTAAGTTGCACCAGGAGAAGTTCAGGTTGGATGTTAGAAAAAAATTATTCTCAGAAAGAGTGGTGAGGTGTTGGAAAGGGCTGTCCAGGGATGTGATGGAGTCACCATCCCAGGAGATTTTCAAGAAACCTGTAGATGTGGGACTGAGGCACATGACTTAGTGGGCATGGTGGTGATGGCTCAATGGTTGGACTGGATAATCTTAGTGATCTTTTCCAACCAAAATGATTCTATGATTCCATAAGTAGAGTTGCTGCTTGGTTTCAGGGTGGCATGATTGAATACTTATAGGTACTAAGAGACTGAAAAAACACATACCAACCGCATTCCTCTAGCTGCAGTTTCAGCAGCCAACAGTTTTCTCTTTCCATTTATAGGAAAGGTCAAGCAAAGGCTGAGCCACCTTTTCATGCACCTAGGAGACAGCTTTCTTCCCACACTTCCCAGCCACAACATTTGTCTGGATGCCCCAGCAGAGGGCTGCTGAAAGGAAGCTCTCCCCATCAGCCCATCACGTCTGGGCTGCATGTTGCCCCACAGCCTGCATTTGTAACTTGGGCATGCTGCAGAGCTGTTCCCAGGCTTTAGGGGGTGGGGGATGTAGGAGGATGGGGTGCC
This sequence comes from Perdix hodgsoniae, assembly GCA_035772895.1. Taxonomy (NCBI): domain Eukaryota; kingdom Metazoa; phylum Chordata; class Aves; order Galliformes; family Phasianidae; genus Perdix; species Perdix hodgsoniae. Next base: position 1,558,285 of record JAPSGF010000074.1, read on the forward strand.
TGTAACCCAGCTCTGGGGACCAGATCAATTCATGGGCACTAAGGATGTATAGCAGTGCATCACACAATATGCTTTTATTTAGGGGAGTTTGTAAAGAATTTGGGATAAGCTCCTCTGCTAATTGGCTTGAGAATGCATTTAGGTAAATAAACCACTGTTTTTATGCTGTAACGCAGCTATCATTTCACACTCCTGCTGCAGTTCTGGGCTTTGTAAGCATATCTGCTCCACCTGTGCCATGTCTCTCTGTACTTCTGCTCTATGAAAAAAGCATAAAGATGGGCAGCACCCCACCCCAGTCAGTGTAATGGGGAAAGCTCTGACAGCAGCTGCTTGAAAGAAATGGACTACACAGTTCAGGCACTCTCTTCCATTTGCCTTATTTTTAAGTATTGCTTGCTATGACAGTTGGAGAAACTATTTCTAATTGTGTCCTTTTTAAATTTGCAGAATAGTTCTGTATTGTTTATAGTTAGTGGCAGAGATATATTGGACATGTTTTGGGGGGGTCGCAGAACAGCTTAGGTTGGTTTTGGATTCACTGAACTTTTCATTTCTATCTTTCTAATTTTATCCTTTAAAAATGAAAAATTTTGAAATATGTTTTTTTTAAATATATGTTAACCACTTCAGTTTTTACCCTTTCAAAATATCCATGTAATGAGATCTGACTTTGTAAGTACTGCCAAGAATCTGAATGGTTTCAGTAGCTGTTTTAGCTGCTAAAAGTATTGAAGAAATGAAGTCAGCCATCTGCATTTTTAAACACAGCTTTCTTCTCCAGTCCTTCCTAAAATGCTGCTCCCACAAAATTCATTCTGTTGTTGCAAAGATATTCTCACCTTTGGGGATTTGCAAGATCCAGTTCAAAATGTATGTTTTTAATGAATGTTTTTATTAATATTTTATGATAATTTGCTCTTCGCTGCCTCATGTTCTACATAACGACTATTAGGCTCTTACTGAGAAATGGTCTCTTAGAAGCCACTTGCAGAAAAGAAGGAAGGAGGGCCAACAACAGAACACTGAAAGATAACAGTGATGAGGATGCTGAAAAAGAAGTTAGCAAGATAGGAAACAAGGGGATTTGGAAGTCACTGGAGTGGGAGCAAGCAGGAAATGGAAGGAGGAACTGAACGTCAGAAGCAGCAGATAGATTCATTACTTTTATTTTCTCAAGGTAATTCTTCCTCTATTGATACCAACAGCTAAGGATCCATTGCCTTGCATCTTAAACTTCCAATCGGTGTTCCTGACAAATGCTGTTTTGTGGCTCTGCAATTAATTCCTTCAGTACTTCTCAAACAGGCAAAAATCCTGGCTATGCAAAAGCATCCAAAGACTAAAGATAGAGAAGGATTTGCTTCACTAAGTGACATCTAGAAAATTCGCGTATTTGCTGGAATCACACCTGTTTATAACAAAGCCCCAGCCAGCTGAGGTTTAATTTTCCTTCTCTCATATGCCATTATTCCATAAAGACTACAAATCTTTATGATAAAAGAGAAATGGTGATGGCATATCCATGAACTACTTCACTGTAAACTTTCAAGGCTTTTAATATTTAGAGAAATTTATTTTATTATAAAACCAGACTTGAAAGACTGCATTTTATTAGAAAGCTAACAATGAACTAAGAATTGAATAAATAAAGCAAGGGAATGTTTTAGAACATATTAAGCCACCAATATGCTAAAACTGGTCATCTGGTTAGTGGGTAGAAAATGAAAAGTAAGTTTTCAGTTGTGCAACATAAACACTAAACAGGGCATGAAGTAGGTGCTAATGTACATTTATTTGAGAACGTAGCTGCTAAATTAATTTTTCAGAAACCTCTTGGACTGGATCTCATTAAATAGTTTTCCTCTCTGTTCATTCTGGGATACACAAACCATACTATATTCTCATTGCTGATCACAAGCAGAGTTGGTAGGCTGATGCAGTATTTGTTAACCATGTGCAAAGGTCAGCTGTAAAGCAATATGTGTTGGTTTAAATTTGTAAAAGAATATAACCCTGATCAGACTACACTGTCGTGTGGTCATCAATCAAACACATATAGAATCCATAAGGAAGAAGCAACAAATAACCCTCAGAGCAATTGCTTCCATGTTGGCACCAACAGTTTTCACACTGGGTCACTCCAGCACACATGCTTCACACAGCTGTGCAGAAGAGTATGCCCAGCCTTGGGTGGTCTAGGACTTGATACAGGGCTTTTTTCCTCACTCATCACACTCTGATATCAACCTTTTAATTAATTATTTAGCTTTAAATGGTTTCCATAGGTGGGAAACCTTCATATAGTTCTGATTCTGGGTATTTCAGGTGTTGCTGGTTCCTCTGTGGGCAGCACTTGGACCCAGCTCCTGAATTGCCAGCGCCTTTTGTCAGGGTAGGAGGCCTTGTGCTCTCTCTGCTACCATCTCTGATATTCATCATTGTGTGAATGTGTAAAGAAACCTATAGCCCTGTGAAAATCATACCAGGTTAACTTGGCAACATGCATTTCACATAAATGCATGTTGATTGGCATTTCTTTTGTTACCTTTTACAATTTGTTATTAATAGAAACCAACCACAGCTCTTCCATTGCTTCTGATGCCATTGTGCTGCAAGGGTGATTTCTTGTGGTGTACAAATGCCCTTTTAATCCTCTGGAGTTACTAGGTGCTCTAAAACTTACTAGAAATGATGGCATACATTGAGGAGATTCTTGTCTGACTCTTTTAAATTAGTATGTGGGAGTTATCATTTTGTTGATATGAAATCTTTATTTGAAATCTGCTGCTTAACATGTTCTTTTGGGATGGTTATAATTGGTATGAAAAATATTTTATCATGTATATAAATCTGTCTTTTCCCAACCACAGGGCTAGAAATATTTAAGTACTCTTGCACTGAAACCATCGTTAGGATTTCTTTTATTTAATTTATACTTAGATTTTATTTTCCCTTGATCTTTTCTTTTTTGCTATAGATTTTATCATGTCCTCTTTTATGCCTGATTCACTTCCACTGTACCATGATATTTGATGCAGTTAACTTCCTTGGTTTTCCATTTGTTTTAATAATTTAGCGACTTCCATTATTACATTTTCCGTCTAAGTTATTCTTTTTTCATTTGAAAACAAAGCAGAACAGTGTAGCTGTTTTCTCTGTCAGTTGTAGATTTTTGGCACTCAAGAGAGTGTTCTTAAGTTCCCAATTAGCACAAGTATTTTTTGTCTCAAGCAAAAAATGTGGGCTTGATGACAGAAGTACTTCTTTCAGATAGATAGCCATGTGATCAGACTGGAAAATGGGAATGACGTGCTCTGGCCTTCTAAGCAGCAGAAAAATTCAGCATTAGTTTTGGATCAGGAATACAGAGATACCTGTTTGTTTCCTGAACTTGCACTGATAACATTCCTGCATAGCTCTTCTGGCAAAGGAAGTTGAGCCTTAGCCAGAAACTTGCAACCCTGCACTACTTTGAAGTGCGGCCTGTTGGTAAAGGCTTTCTCTGGAGTAGACACTTTGAAAGTTTCGGACATAAAAACTCTTCTATGGGCCTGTGCAAAATGCAAGTGTGAGTATTTTGTCCTCCGTTGTATGCCCTCATTTTATTAATTTATTTATTTAGCAAATAAGCGTTTTCATTATCTTACACTGAAAACAGCAATTGTTGCAATTTAAAAAAGAAAGCCATTCATTTTGGGAGAGTGGATGATTACTGAATGGTTTCTCTGTGCTAGACCCCAGTAATACACAGTGGATGAAGGAGTCATGAGGATGTACGACATCAAAGAAGGCTTGAGAACAAACCAATGGGGGTATCTTTCCATATTAGCCATGGTTTGTTCATAGATATGCATGTCACAGAACGCTGTAGAAGAGAACATCATAGACTAGTTCAGAAAAAGGATTGGACAGATTAATGCAATAAAAAAAGGGATATTAGATAGAAAGATGTTATCTCCGATTCACCTCAGTGCCGAACTCCGGAGTGTGGAGGGTATCCTGAGAATGTACCTTCTTCTGTGTGCCCCATGGCTTTGCTCTTCCTAAGGCACCCTCTGCTAGGTGCTTTTAGAGCCTCTCACTAGGGAAGATGCACTTTTGATCTGAACTTCATGGCTGCCCTTTGCAATTAATCCTATTTGATTTCACAGAAATTGAAGAAAGAATAATTTGGTCTGGCAGCAAGCCTTGACCTGCATGGGTTTTTGCTGAAGTTTTTATAATTCAGATAAAATAATGCAGAAAATAAAGAACGAAGGAAATGCAATAACTCTTCCCCTAGTTCTTCTTCTTGTGGTTTCATTCCTTTGTTTCTTGATGTGGATTCCAGAAAATTAATTGAGCATTGGGACCTAAAGAGCAATACTTTTGGGGCTGATTATTGCATGCCTCAGCTGCTGTAATAAGGTATGAGTTAATGAGTTTAACCACCTGAAAAGTGTAACAATTTCCCTGTAAATTCAGTGCCTTGGAGTTACTTACTGCCTGGTCACTTACTTTGTAACTCAGGAAAAAGGAAGAATTGAAAAAACAGAAACTTACTGCTATTGCATTTAAGAAGTGTTAAACAAAAATAAGTTTGAAAATAAATCCAGATTCCTGTATTTCCTGGACATGATTGTCCTGTGCATGACATACCTGGCAGTGAGTCAGCACATTACATTCATGTCTGACGTCTGGAAGCTGTTTCACAACTAAAGAGCTAACTGTGATCAGTCTGTAAAGTCATCCCCCTTCTGTAAAGGCAGCCAGGACTGAAGCAGCAGTCCAGTATGCTACAATATCAGCATTTGATCAGGTTTGGCTGGTACAGAGATTTCTATGGATTTTAGTTCTGAACACATCCCTGCTCAGCTGTGTGCATGCAGTGCCATCACTTACTCTTCCTCTCAGCTCCCCTTGCAGGAAATGAGCAAAACTCCTGTCCACTTTGAATGTTTTTCAACCCCAGATGCACAGAGAAAAAAGAGAAAGGTGGAATTCAGGGCCACTGGTCTTTCTGGCAGCCTGCCTCATCTGTTTGAGGGGGCCATCCAGACTTTCTCATGTAGACAACTGCATCTGTAAAATGCTGAGTGACCAGACAGTGAAAATTTCAAGGTTGGACAGGATGGTCCCAGCAACATGAAGGACCAGAAGGTTTATTTTTGGATTTCAATGTCTTCAAGGCAGAGACTTGCCTTCCATCTGCATTTTTGCAATTCCTGGAGCAAGGGTCTCTGCTCTTCACTGGGAGCTGTACATGCAGTAATAACGCTGGTGTTTATTAACAGTGCTACCAACAAAAGCCGGAAGCTAACAGAGACAAAGGATGGCGAGCTGCAGCAATTTATGTTCTTTTCCCAGCTTTGTCACACACTTGCTCTGTGACCTTGAAGAATGCGTTTAATCCCACTCTGCTTCCAAGTTCCTCTGCAGCCGCAGGGTAGCAGTGCTCAGTGAGGGTGTCAAGGCTTTGTTTGGAAGTGCTGTACTGCCTGCTGGGCTCTGCTGGTGGGACATGCTCAGTGTCTGTGCTGGTGGCACACTGTGGTGGAGAATGAAAGCGGGTTATCCAAACAAGATGTTTTGCATTATAAAAATGTCAGACTGACTCCCTTCTGACACCCTTCTTGGTGTTGTTTGGAGACAGGTTAGGCGAAATGAGGGAATTCCTTTCTGATACAGGGCCATGGCAGGAGGCAGTCCTCTGAAAGCAAAGGGAAACAGCCTCAAAGCTCTGCACAGAGCAGAAGAACCAGCTGCATTGACTGCATGTCACTAGGGCTGTTCAGAGGCAGCGTCTCCTCTCCTCAGCACCGCAGTGATCTGCCACAGCACAGCTCTCCCGGCAGAAGCTGCTGCAGTTGGCCTGGGCCCAGGCCGCCGTGAGGCCCTGCTAATTCCTGCTCAGCGGCCGAGGCAGTGGCTGGCCAGGCCTGTTATCTCACTGCCCGCGGGTGTGATTTACAGCCGGAGGCTGAATCCCAGCCTTGTTCTGTGAGGAACACCACCTCCTCCAGGAAGGAATGGCCGGAGCCTGGGTATTGACAGTGAGGGATTACACCACCAACAGACTTGGATGGGATACAACCCAAACCTCCTTCTTCCCGTAACAAATCTGCAGTGCTGAGGATCTCAGTTAAAAGGACCTCTGGGAGATACCGCCCTTCCTCTCCCTTGGCTTATCCTTGCTCCAAGGCCCCGCCACACTGTGCCATAGAAAGCTGGCTAGCATTTCCTGGCGTGCAAAGCTATGCACTTCCCAACAAACTCCTAAATCCTTCAGCCCTGCACGTTTTCCCTTATTGCTTTTATTTTTCTTTTCTTAATTGCAGAAATCCTTTGAGTCAAAACCTCTTGCTCGAAGAAACTGTACTGGAGATCCTCAGGCAGCTAGATTTCCTGCTGTGAGGAACGTGGTATGTAAGGTCTACGTGGTGTTTATGGACAAACACATCTGACCACATGGTGGGAAGGCCTGCCAGAAATGCAGATGCAAACATGCAATCAGATAGGTGAAACAGACACCAGCAAATTTAGTGAGTACATTTTACACCATTCAGGTGTTCATTTGCTTCTTCAGATTAGCATTAGCATGGAGCTGTTCAGGTGTATGTCACTGAACCACAAATTCATCTAAGTCACAAGTAAATGCAAGATTTAACACTTGGGAACATTCTGTGATTTCATGTCAAATCTTAGTTCTTGAGATTGATGTTTGGATTACACCCACTCAGAGACCCAGTGAAGTGCCAGTATATTTAGCATGTGACATAAGGCAGGAAAGAAACAAAAGCAACAAAAGCAGCAACAGTTAGCTACTTGCATACAATAAAAAACTTTCTGCATTTTGTTCAGCTTTTTCTTAATGTCCTGTGTCAAAATCACTGTTGAATGGAAATGGCTTGGTAAAAGCCGTGACAAAACAGTTCCAGCATTTTATAACATTTGGCATGGCTTTCAGAGAGGTAAAATGCATGTCACAGAAGGCTTTTTCAGCTGGGGCTTATCACCGCTGGGTGCACTGGCATTTCATTTCACTGACATGCATACTATGTGCTGTTGAAATGCTACAAATTTCACTGGGTATTTTTTTTTTTTTTTGGAACCTAATCCCCTGGTGACGGTAAACACAGAATATGAGAGAACCCAGCGCACAAGTTATTTGTGCATCATTTTACATCAGCACAAACTTGTTGGATATGCTTTGCAAATAGAAGGAATAGAAAAACTCACTGTTTTAAAAATCAACTTTGAATTGCCACGTTTTTCAGTAATGACAAACAAGGATGAAATTTCAGTTTCATGATTCTAGGCAATGAATGTATTTAGTCTCTGTAGTTGCAGAAATAAATACCAGACTAAGAATGGGATTGACTAGACAAGAAAATCAAGAGAAATGAATTGATTTATTATCTGCTGGAGTAACATTTCAGTTATTTGAGGAAAAGGTGGTCCAAATGAAATGAAGTAAGTCTACAACTTTTATATAAACAAGCTATCTATTTCAAGAAAAAGAGATACTATCCTGCATCAGCTCAACTATATTTTCTTGCTTTTGCATTTGTTGCATTTCTCTCAAAATGTATGTAATAAAGCTACATTAAATGCTGCTTATTATTTTTAGCACAAACACAAAAAAAGAGCAAGAAAGAGAGACAGTTGTGTACACAGAAGATTCTAAGTGACTGAATTACATAGCAAGAATATTTTCCTGTAAAAGGCTATCTGGTCTGAAACTGAATAAAGCAGGTTTCCAACTTGGTTGAATCGTATCATGAACACCTGATTAAATCATAGCAGCTTTATACTTGGCATTATAGAATCATTCTGACTGTAGAATGAAAAGAACCGGAAAAAATAGAGCTAAGTAATAGTTCAGTGATGAAGTTCTTTTGAAATTAGAGAAAGAAAAGCATTCTTCATTCACTCTTATTTAGGCAAAGCAGAATTTTAGAATTACTGTGTGAATTTTGAAGTGAGTGCTCTTTCCTTTCCCAAAAGTCCTGCTTGGGCTTCTTCTGCAACAGTGCTAAATGTTTTCACTGGTCAACAAGTAGATTTCTTCTCTTTGTTGAAATAACAAAGCTCCTCTTCCTGGGAACTAGCCAGTTCCACCATATTTCAAGGTTTGAAATGTATTCAAACTCCTGACTGCTTTATCAAATCTAAGCAGATTCTCTGGCATTTTCGTTTAGCAGGTTTAATTGTTACTCAACTGAGTTCCAGGAGTAAGTATGTAGGGTTATAGAAATCATTTGACACTTTGAACCTGGGGAGTTTCATTACCTGACTATCATGGTGGTAGAAAGCATATGTTATAAAATTTAATTTCATGCTCCATTTGTTTTTGTGTCACTGACTATTCCATGACATCCAGACCTGCCAGTCTCTCCTCTCTTCCCTTCCCTTCACACAAACATGGAAAGACAACGACATTTGGATAGACAATTTAATCTGAACTTCCCAGCACCTGCTGAAAAACTCAGAATCAACTGTAGCGTTTGGCTGCTTGTCCATCTCAATTATCAAGCAATGAGAAGGTAGCAAAGGAAGATAGAGCATTCTCCCAGTGAGTGAAAGATGTCCAGGCAACTGATAGGAAGCGTTTCTTACTCCCATCCGTAGCACAGTACAGTGAACAAATGTAGCCATGGTTATACTAATCAACATACACTTAATTACTGAACCTTGCCACCTGATGTTGGCCAATCAGATTATAGAAATTAAAGAAAAAACTCCTGTCAGAAGCTAGATGGATGTTACCCTCTGGATGGATGGATTGTCACTAAAACAAGCAGTAATTCAGGCAAAGGCACATACATCATTTTTAATTGACTAAAGCTTGTTTCTGAAAACAAGTAATGAAAGCTTAGTGCCAGCTAATGAATCTGCAGTGCATCACCACTGCAGCTCTTTGGCTTGAAGTTAGTGATTCTAAACTACCACCTAATTGTTTCAGTTCATATAATTTGAATTTATGAATAAACATGTATTTTCCTTGAGGCTTTTCAGACTTTTCCTTGTTATGACAAATAAAGTAAAACTTTTTTTAATTTTCAATTGTAGTACTTCAGCAGTGTTTTGATTGAAGCACCTCTGGTTTTCTTACTCATAATAAGAATTTCTCACGGTAATACCACTGTTACTATAAGGGCTTTGTCTGCTGTGTCTGTGATTAAAATTGCACATAGAAAATATGATTCAATGCATTGCTTTTTTTAAATTCCCTGCTGTCTCTACAAGTCATAATTTAAATCCTGGTACCTTTATTTTGAAAACATATCCGTCCAGAAATAGAGTATACAACAACATATAACGTTCCTTTGCCAGGGAAATGTTTTTACCACAATTTTAAATTAATGTTAGAGTTTTTCTAGTCCACTTTTCAAATTCAGTATTAGAAATAGAAATCATAATTCTAAAATGATAAGACTGACATAAGGACATAAGCTGTGACAAAGCGAGTAAGCAGATATCCAAACTTTACCCTGTATTGCACATTGACAGAACAAAGCTTAACCATTTAAGCTTTTAAGTCTCAAACTATGCGTTTTAATTTTCTTCTTGGATTTTGCAGATTTTACTACAGAAATAAACAAAGCATTGATTTTAGAAATCTTGCTGCATAGGAAAAGACTAATAGCAATTTGGGTTATGTTACTTCCCAGCTCCTCCAGAGCATGCAGTGATGCTTTATAAACATCAACAGAGCCATCTGCAACCTTTTGTTCAGGCTGAGAACTCCAAAGCCATAGGGAGTCTTCTCATAAGTGGCAAGTGAGAAGCTGAGCTTCAGTGAACTGAAGTCCACTCTAAGTTGATCACTGAACATCATGAATAGAACTGGAGAAAAAAAATAGGTGTGTAGATTTTCTTGTAGATGTAGCACTGAACAGTTACAGATAACTGGCACATCTTTGCTTAGTTTGAAAGCTGAAACTTGGCTTGTGTGTTAGAAAAGCACAAAACTATGGGTGAGTTCATCTGTTCATTTTTCATGTGACAGATGTTGGAGATAACCTGTATGTATTAGTCATATTCCTTTATTGAAATGGTATGGATTTGGAGAAAGGTATTTGGCAATAAGGATAGCCATATGAATTAAAAATCTGTATTGTTTGAGATCTTCTTGAACAAGATTGTGGATTTGAAAACCGTATTTTTTGCTGGGAAGGCATGATACAGAGAGAACTACAAGCACAGGAAAGGTGGTTTTACATTGACTTTAAGATCATTTTGAGGGTCATTAACGCAGATGTTCTGTTCTGACAGCACAGGATATCCTAAAAGTAAAATGACTGGTTTCAATTACAAATACATACTATGATTTGGTTAAAATTAGACCAAGAGAAGTTGCAGCTGCTTAAAGCAGAATAGCCAACTTCATTCCAGTCCATGTGCCAGCCTCTCCTACTTTCTTCTGGGGCTAAAAGAAAATATGCAGGAGATGAGAGAAGCTGTTCAAGATAAAGAGTGATACTGTTCCTTTCATAATCAGTCATGGTCAACACTTTACCATGGTTGTCATGGTGTGTAATACATCCCTTTTTCCATCACATTCCCAAATTGTAGGTGTGGGGTCTCTCTCATTGGAAGATCTATGGTTGGCCCAAGTCTGGTGACAGGCATCAAGGAGACCCTATGCTCCAATGCTGTTCTCCCACTTTCCCTTCTCTAGGCTTCTGGGATATTCCATGCTCTGCTTTACCTTCTGCTGCATCCCAAAATTACCAAAGGACAGGGCTGGGAGGTGGAGCACCATTTTTTGTGTCTGACAGTTGCTGCCATACAGTCCAATGTACAAGGCACTCTTTTGTGTACAGAGTTTTGTATGGGTTGAGAGAATCTTGGAAAGCACAGTTGAAAAAAACATGATACTCATGTGTAGTATTCTTAAGTGTATGGGAATTATATCAGTCCTGAGAAAATCATCATTCCAAATAAAATACAGCAAGGTATTTATTTGCTGTTCTGAATATTGCTGGTGAGTCAGCTGCAGCTGCTACAGAATGGATTATGTCATTTGGACGATCACCTATGCCAAAAAGTCTTTTCTTGGCATATACATATATATTTTGGATTGTTTATTCTTGATTTTGTTTTTTTTTATATATGTGGGAGATATCCTCATCACATAAGTTATAATAATTTTCTTCTCAAATGACTAATCATACAAAGACTACTCAGTTTTAAACTGACTTTATATTTCAGGAATTATATTGAAAATAATGTGCTGTAAGTCACAGAAAAACTGTTCTTGTGTTCAAAGTGGCAAGAACAGTGTTTGCAGAAGAAGATGTAGTGTGACTTGCAAAGGATGTGCAAACATCCCTCTCCCAGAGAATATATGACCCATTTTGTTCAGAAGTTGTGCTGAATCATCCCCTGCCTTTCTTTCTTTTTGGAGATAATGCTTGTGGGCATACAATCCAGAAAGGATCAATACCTTTGCAATGCATATCAGGTCTTCAAGCTTAGAGTGAGAAAAAAGGCAGCTCTCATCTGCTTCTTGGAATGGGCCCATGTCAGCCAGCTTCAGAGTATTTCATACTCATTGCCATGGATGCTCAGAGGGTCAGAGGCTTCATAATGACCATATTAAAAATAGAATAAAATAAAAATAAAGCAATAACCACAATAAATTAAAAAATACCCATACCAGGAGGTGATCTGAAAGGATTTGGGATGAGGAGGATTTGTGTTATATCAGAGAAGAGTGCTGAAAGGAAAATAGAGAACAGGAGCCATATCAGCATGGGCAGGGCTCAAATTAGAAAGTAGAAAAAAGGCTGTGAGAAGCATATATGCATGCATAATTTATAACTGAGAAGGTGGAGCTGTCAGCAACCTATGGAAAACTGCGTTTTTCATAAGTTAATGTGTTTTAGTGATATTTATTTCAAGAATATTATTAAATACTATGCATTAAAGTACACTTTCATGTATGACTGTGCAGTGTGCAACTAAACACAGGATAGTATTGCCAGAAATATTGTTTGAACCTTTGGAAAAGCTGTTGTTCGGCATCTATGTTCCTCGCTTAGGCTTGTCTAAGAGTCTGAAGGGATCCTTCATATTTTCTGACATGTCTGTAACTATATCAACAACGATCAATGGTGGCCCAGCAGGCAGCTGTGCACTGCCGATCAGGCACATGCATTTGCAGCAGTGTGCAACTAGCATCCTTCTGCACTCCCCGAAGAAGACAGGGTGCTAACACTCACAGCTCACCAGCAAAAGGCACCCGACACCAAAAACACAGGAGAACAAACCCTGAGCAGCTGTGCAAACAAGGAGCTGACAACCAGTTTCTGTAATGGGTGCCGAACTTGGTCAGCCTGATCATGCAAGCAGGACTATTGTGTTCAGTGCTGACAATAAAGGTAGATTGGTAAATCTGGATAAAAATGACAGCTAGATAGATCTATAAATACAAACTCAAGTGTGCTTTTCAGACTCCTTCTCAGTCTAACCCCAGTACAAAAACAATGGAATCGGAGAAACCTTTTCAGCTCCCCTTTAAAACTTGATTTGACATGAAGGACATGCCCAGTCTTTCACAAAAGTGAAGAAGCTTTCAAACATGGCTTTGTCTGAGGCAGCAAGAGCGTTTCAGTACCTTAGAAACAAATTAAAGCAGCTGTTTGCCACCAGTTCAGGGAGAAGCCAGCCACAAAACTGGTGCCAGGCAGAAGGCTGCACACAGCTGAGGCACCTTGGAATGTGGCTTCCAGTCTTGATTCAACAGGATACCTGATCAGCAGATGATAGCATTTACTGTAAACAGTTGTGGTTGTCTGTGGGAGATGCTGTCTGCAAAACTGTCTACAAGAGTTAATATATTCTGTATATGTTTTGTCTCCAGACTGTGCAACATATTTTGTGAAACTCATAAAAATCTCTGGACTATACCTGATTTATCATGAGGGTAGCCAGCATGGGATGGGGAATGACAACCAGGCTGTGGGAACAGGTTTGAGCACTCTGAATGCCTGCCAAGATTTCAAAGGGAAAATAACAGGCAGGCTTTTCAAACTTCTGCCAGCCCCAGCTCTATCAGTTCACTCTATTTATTTTTCCTTTAATATCTTCAGTAACTTTAATAAAACTCTTCTTATAACTCACAGCTTGAAGGTATCAGGATATTAGAGGAAAAGGAAAGACAACACTAAGTAGGCACCTCCTTTGTTGTCTCAAATAAATATATGCAATCTGTGATCTTTTAAATAATTACCTGGTGTTCCATTACCTACTCCCTCTTTGCAAACCTGTTTTTGTGCAAACCTAGATTCCACCCAAAGACTTCCATGCGCATTCCAGCACATAACAATAGATGAAATGCTGAAGTGGATTGATGTTGAACTTCCATTGATTACTGTAAAGTGATGTATTAAGAATTATTGATACTAATACAAGTGAGAAGTAAGCATAGAAGGAAATCTCAAGCATAGAGAGGGAGAGGTACATGACTTTGTGGCTGTGTACGCCTCCATGACCAGATGATGGTGTGGTGCATTAATCTATTCATTTTAAAACAACTCAATCAATGCTAGTACCAGTTCTTCTCCACTGTTCATCAAATAAAGTTGTCATAAAACAGTAGTAGAATAGCTTCTGTGCTGTATCTCCATGGATACTAATGTTACACAGGAGATACAGCTTTTACTAGTTAAAGAAAATTGTATATTTTTTTCTTCTAAGTTTAATCATAAAAGTGCAAACGCAAGAGATCCATTTCATCAAAGGTACCTTTGTGGTTACAGCACATACTGCTCCTCATAGCTTCTCTGCCCAGGGCTCTGGCTGTACTATGAAAGCACATTTGTGGGAAACAAATATTCCTGTGTTGCAAATGCATGCATTTGGAATGTAGATGGAAATTTAGGAATAGCCACAGATATCTGCAGAAACTGGACACAATGAAATCTCTGTGAAGAATCCCATAATTGTTTACTCTAGCTCTTACCTTCAGCTTAGTAGAATGTACAGAGTAGCACTACCAGGGGCTACTTGGTAGTAAATGATTTCTGTCTTCCGGCATACATTTGAACATACTTTTCATCTTAGAGTGGTGTTTCAGTGTGAGCAATGCACACCACAGTAGCTGAAGACCCAAATGAATCTATCCTTCCACTCTTGACTACACACTGCCCAAAACTCAGAACTGCATCATGCTACTGAGGTTATGTGTGATATGATATGTGACTGCTCCAAGCCACCCCAGGGCCGTTTCCAGCCCATGCACAGAGAAGTAGAGGCCCCACAACAGCCTGCTTGTGGTGGTGAAGCCAGGGATGATGTTCTCTCTAATGTTCAATTCATGTTACCCAGAGTACAGAAAAGAGAGCTGGGGGCTGATTTTGTGATTGTCAAAGCCAGGACTCTGGGTACATACCAGTTGTCACCAAGTGGTTAGCACATGAGGAAGCATGATGAGGTCTTCTCCCATGTTCATCTTCCAAAGGGAGGAGGTATGAGGCCTGCTCCGTGTGGTCTTCTTCACCCTACTGGCCTGGAGGTGAGCAGAAGACAAGTGAGCATGTGAGTGCCTGTGCTGGGCTCTTGGGCTGAATTGGAGACCATCTCCCTACCGTGCTAGCATCCAGTACATCAGTTCACCAGTATCCAGACACCAGTATGCAGCATCTCCCTGCTTCACTTACAAACAAGCTGACTCTGCCCAGAATAGGGGATGTATTTTTAGTGTGCTGGAGGCAGTCTCCTAGTTACGGCTCGAAGTGCTCAGCTGGGCGGGGGCTGGCAGTCCTCAGCCTGTGCAAAAAGAAGCACTGATGATGAATCCTGGTGTTCAGGCCAAATCCTCCCCAGGATTGCTGCTGTCTTTCCCCTCATCTGCCCCTTAGCCTGTCTTGCAGGATTTGGTATAAATATTGCCCAGGTATTCTGTGGTCTCCTGGTGTGCTGCTGGTCTGCAGGATTAGAAACCATCTCCTGTTAAAGCACAAAGATGTACTCTGCATGCAGCAAGGATAAAAGACCAAATATTGTTTATGTTGTATGTAATAATCTATCTCATGTCTGGCAGAGTCTGACTTTCTGTGAAGATGTGAAAGAGCCTTCATTAATTCCTCTTTAAGCGCAAGGCCATTAAAGAGCTATTTTAATTTTGGGCACAAATTCAGATTTTCCAATCTTAAGTTGCTTGCTGTCCTTAAATTGCTATCTGTCTCAGAAGTGTTTATGGATAATAAAATCTCTTTAAAGATTCTCCTTTGTTTTGGAAAAACCCTGGAGATAAATTATCTGGCATCTAGGGGACGTTTTGCAGACTGCATGGTTGTCGTTTGGCTGTTACTAGGATGACTGAAAGTCAGGCAGGGTTACCTAAGCCTCCAACTTTCTTTGTACTCCTGAAATAGGCAATGTAGCTGCTGCAAAGTACAGAGCATCCATGTAGCTCAGTAAAAGTTGAGCATTAGAGAAGACTGGGTTTTGAGACTGATCAAATATTATTTGTGAGCAAAATGTCTGTCTTGAATTAATCAAGTTAATTCATTTTTTACCCATATCGACTCCTTTCCACTCTTGGGAAAGCCTGCACTTGCTCTACAAGAGCTAAAGGATATTCCTCTGGACTGACTTCTGATACGCACTAGATCACACTACTTCTTGTTCAGCTTTTTAGAAAATTCCCTGCAGGCCTGGACTTCTGTCACTGCTGCCATTGTTTCCATTTCCCATTTACAGTTTCATCTTGTGTATGCACAGACCTCATCACCATCTGTTAAAGAACAGGGCAAACTCCAAATTTGCATTATTGCAAACATGGATGAATGGAAGATAAGATCAGACTGGGGATGTTTTATGTGTACCACACTTTCAAAGGTATTATTTTTTTAATGATATAGATACCACCGTTGTAGCGCAAGGAGTTTTTTTAAAATAATTTTTCCTCAATGATTTTACTAAGCAAACTTTCCACTCCAGTCATAAATATTCTACATCTCCAAGATAAAAAGTTCATATTTATAGATGTAATTTGCTGAATTCTGTCATTAAAAAAATCTACATATATAAAACAAGTAAACAAACAAAAAAAAATCACACAACAGAAGCTCTCTACAAAAAGGTTGGACATGTTCATGCATCTTATATAGGCACTATTCATAAGGCAAAGAACAAAGATGTTTCAAGGATTTTATTTTATATAAACTAGAAAGAAACAGAGTCTTTTCTTGTCTTTTATAAGGTTAGGAATAACTGGTAAGGAAGAAATAAAAAAGAGAAAAAAAAAAGAAAAAGAGAAAAAAAAGAAAAAGAAAATAGAGAAAAAAAGAAAAGAGAGAAAGAAAAAGAAGAAAAGGAAAAAGGAAATTATTCTGATAAAGCTTGTGTATATGTTTACAGTGAAGCTCACTTGTATGTTAAATATCGTTATATCCTGTTCTGTATGCTGTTCTTTTCCATTTTGATGTAAACTATCCCATAACGTTTTCACACAAAATAGATATTTTTCATATAGACCAAAGCAATTCACTGGGAACCAATCTAAAGAACACATTAAGGTCATGGTGCTCTGGCCTATCTAATACCATATCTAATGCTGTAATCTCATATTGCTGCTTTCCTTAAGTAAGTATACTCTTAAGGTGTCTTCCACAGAGTCAGCTGAAGTAGAAAGTGATTTCCCTTGTGAGTAAGGAGAATTTAAAATCAAGCTTTTTGAGATTAACAGAAGCACTTAGTGATACTCAAATATCCCTGCCCTTCTTGAGGCAGAAATGATGGATAAAGGCACGGTAGCTGCCACCAACTAATTTTTAGCTGGATGGGGTCTTTCAAAATTATAGTATGTACACCAGAGCGAAGTAGCACATTGCTGGAATGTCCCATCCAGCTGGGAGACGCTGTCATCATCAGCATGTAAACATTGGCATGTAAATGAAATACATTTGGGAACACTTGAATAGCAATGAATCGTGGGCTATCGTGCATAACAATATGTCACTGAATAACGTAATGTTGGCATTGGAGTGCATGTGGGCTAGTAAACGTTTGCTGGAACGGATGGTCTGTAACAAGACTTTATGGGCCAAGAGACCAACGTCTTTCCCCTTGAAGTTTTCAGACTAATGCTGGAGGTACCCCTGGGGAGCACATGGCTTTTGCCAACACACAAGTCATTATTGAATGGAACGAGATGCATGAATTTTTATGGCCTGTGCTATGAAGGAAGTAAAAGTTGAAGATCTAATAGTCTTCTCTGGGTTTAAAATCCATGAAAAATATATGGTGTCATGAGATCCTTATTGCTAACGGCAAAACCTTTCCCCTTTGGTTCAAATGGCAGCAATCAATTGCTACTTGCTGGCTGTAATGCATTGTTTACCCATCTCTAAAGCTGTGCAAGTAATCTATTATTTTACTTTGTGAATTTTCTTTTATTTTCTTTTCATACTGTCACATACATTCTTTCCCCTGAATTGTTTCTTTTATAGCTTTACTAAGTGCTGCCTCTTCTGGGAAATAACTCTGTGTTTGAGGCTCAGCCCTTCAAGGTGTTGAGAGCTCTGGACCTTCGCCAAGAAAGCTCTTGAGAGAATGATCAGCTTTAGGCACACATGCAGCCTAGGCTGCAAAGCACCCTGTGTTTAGATGGAGTCTCTAAAGCACAGTGGCCGCTTCACATGAAATCAATTGATATAAACTTGTGTAGCATTGCTGCTTTGACACTTATCTATTAAATGTTCCCTTAGAATATCCCAGGATTATGAGGATAGCCATGGAGTGCTTGTTATTAACACAATATCAATTAGCTATGGAGTGGTCTAAGGAAAAAAAGAGAAAGAAAAAAGTCCTTTAGATAATTCTGCATTTAGATTTTTTTTTTTTTTCAGAAGGGAAAGTTAGAAGCTCAGACTTTGTGTGTTTATCTTCTTTTAGACATCCACAGAAATCCACATTCCAGCTAAGAGATAAAAAGATATAATGAGAACAAGAAGAGGGGAATAAAGAATGTTTGAAAAGAAACAGCAAAGCCTGGACTGATGTATTTGAGTAAGAGCTGAGGTTAGGAATTTCCATGTAGAATAAGCAAAATAAAATGTCATCTCATGGTTTAAATACTGCCAGATGATTCAATATACTTTTCACAGCATTCTTTTACCATGTGATATTCTCTTATGTTTGTTGAAGTCAGGAAATGAGAAACTGCTTGAAAGGGAAAGGTTATGCCTCGTGTCATTGTATAATATATGCCCACAAGCCTATTATATTAACAGAGCTGCTTAAGATAATTTGGAATGGAAGATGGAGTTCATTTCTACCACAGTATATTCTCACTGTGATCTGCTGACAGAAAGCTGTGTATCATGCACTTGTTAAATTAAGGCACGTGGGGAACAGAGCAGATGAGGAAATCCTATTTTTTTCCTGGGTAAGCTGGTAAGGGAAAAAAATAATAATAATATTTTACCTTAAAGCAGGATGAAAAATCAAACTTACAAGTGCTAAGTCCAACAATCTATTAACTAAGATATAAAATTTTTAAGTAAATTAAACATCATATGTCAATATTTTCAGATTTTTATTTAGATACTAACACCTTGACATTTATAGTTTTTATGAAAATTAGCTTAATGTACTGAAATTTTATTTGAGTCAAAAGTGAGCTTTTATATATTAAAAATATATATATATAATCAAAATTGGATTTTTGGAGAAATATTTAAAGAAACTGTGAAAATAATTTGTGAAACATGGCTATTTCTCACAAAAAAAACCTGTCACCCACAATGATAAAATAAGCACTGCACATTTTAATTACCTTGCTGTTTACCTTCTCTGTAGTTTCCCAGCCTCTGAGGAAACTATTAAAACAAGGACAGAGAGGATTTTCTGTTCTGCCTGCACTCATAAAACTCAGATATTGTGGTCTGGTCAGATATCAGTCTATCAGGCATTCTCCTGCCTGCTGTGCCAGAGTTTCTGTTCATAACTAGAGGCAAACACAGGACATTAATGTATTGATATTCTGCATGATGTGTTGCAGGGCTCAAGTGACAAAAAAGGATCATTCTAGCTGCATTTTGTTAATTTGCATATTTGACTGCCTCTTACAGATGGAAAATGCAGTGGGATTTACTTAGCGCTGGTTCCAGTTTGGTAATAAAAACTATATCTTATTCATAAATCTTGTGATGATGTTATCTTGGATTTTTGCAGAAATCCTGAATCCCACTTCTAAACTAAAAAGGAATGAGATGTGCTGTCTTCTTTCTCTTTTACTGGGCTTTAATGTGCAATTAAGGATTAAATGTTTACCATGCAGTTTAGAGGAAGGTTCATAAATGCTGCTGCTCTCTATAGTTAGCCTGAAGTGGAAAAGTGAATTGGAAGTGAAGGGCTTAAATTTGATTTCAGAGTCAGCAGAGAAGCTGACTCACAGATGCAAGCATTTGTAGGCAGTCCATTTTTTAGCAAATACTGCTAACATAGCCTCTCTTTCACCCCACTGATATCCTTGCCTCAGTGCTGCTATAGCTGTGGAGGCAGAGGCCAGCTCATGGCTGCTACTCGTGTGCTCTCCAACCCTCACCCTTAGGCACTGTGGCGTGCTGGGCCCCTGCATGCCACAGCTTGGCCTGTCCCTTTGCCCTGCCATGGCTGGGGTGCCTGGGCCTTCCCCACAGCAGCTGGAAGTGCACCTGTGCCACCCCCTTTCCATACACATATGAAAATCTTTTCCTGTGGAGTATCAGGACAAGCAAGCTCAGATGCTTTCTATGTGAAGATCCATACTCAGCTCCAGGAGCCAAGAAGAGCCATTCCAAAGAACATTTCAGCTCAGTACAGTCCATGTCGTGTTTCTCAGCTCTGGTAGCTGAGAAAGAAACAGGGCTTTCTTACTAGTCTTTGATCTCCTACAGGACTAAGCTTTGGTCTCCTTTGTATTCTTCATTCAAAATACTGGAGAAGATATCAAACTCCACAGTTTCTTTTAAGCTGAGGATTACAAATAATTTACTAAAAATCTCATAAATAATCATAATTTATTACATTTTTCTGAGATGACAGAAAAAGGAAGGGACCTTCAAAGGCATGAAGTGTGAGTTCATTTCCATGATCTTTTGACCATAAAATAAGAATGCATATGTGAAACTGTTGCATGCAGTCTGTCCTCTGTTGGCTGCCCACTGATTAATGAAAGCACATAAATTACTCAGCATCAGAAGATTGTATATTGTATGGCCTCAAGTCATCAAGACAAACAAGTACATGCCTAATTTTAAGCAGATGAGTTGCTTTAAGTGAAAGGGATTTCATGAAAAAAAATAGAAATAAGCATTCTCTGCTAAGAACTAAACCATGTACATTGTTTCCAGATGAGCCTCCTTACAGAATCGAAACATCTTGCCGTCTGAATACAGTGATGTGCTATAGTCCATCCCAGCTAGGCCTGGTATAGCTGACTTTCCACCAAAAATAAGTAACATCTCAAGAACAGTGAAACTGTTCTCTGGGGATGGAAGAAGTCAGACTTGCCTACATGTATGTCCACAAGTTTCACAAATTTCTATTTTGGAGGTCAGCAAAGCAACTCTGGAAGCAGAATTCACTTAGTTTTGCAAAGTATTTGACTTCTTCAGCCTGTGTTTCAAAAAACTCCTTTGGAGTATTCCTGTCAAAGTCCTGTATTAAAATTTTATTTCTCCTGTCAAGACAGTAATTCATGTGGTAGCAAGCGACAAGCATTGCCTTATAAATGACATTGTGAAAATATGTAGACAACATCCTACTTTCCTCGAATTGGACACACTAAGGATAACAGCTGCTGCCTTTCTAGCTTGGGAAGCAGGTGTTTGACCACCTACAAGCAGGATGTTTTCTCCTTGAATGAAAATCGAGCAGGTTTACTCAGTGATGCCAAAGTAGCAAGGCAATGCAGCAGTCCAAAAAATTAAAATGCTGACAGTCTTCCTCTTACTGCATAACTTGGTTCAATGCCATGGAAAAATACAACAAATTAATAAAAATGGAACAAAGAGTTTTGTCCCTCTATATGCTGTACAGGCTTTATGAAGCCACCTTTCTTGTTCTGCTGTTTATTTATTTTATGACACCCTGGTAAGATCTATACGGTGAATAATTAAGCTGAGGAATCTTGGGAGCATGACACCTTTGAAGAAATGCAAATGCTTCTGTGCTTCTCAGTTTAATGGATTCTAATGAAATGTTCTTATTGGTCCACTGACTGAGCTGTATTGGCCCAAACCTTTAATTCTGAGTAACATAAATATATGGCTAAAAAAAAAAAAAAAAGTTATTGAAAAATGGTTAAAAATAAAATTTCACAATGAGAAAACAGAAAATGAAATCTCCTGCTTCAGTGAAGCAATAGAAGCTGATAGAGGGAAATGCAAAAGAGAAGCAGGAAGCGGTAGATAGGCAGAGTCCAACAGCTGGATCAAGAATACACAGACCGTTTTCTAGGCTGAGCTGAAGTAGGAACTAAAATATGTTCCTCCATGGCAGAAGCTCGGGCAGAGGCTGGAGATCAGGAGGAGGACCTATGGAGCTGCTTTCACATATTTTCTGTCTGGAGAGGAAAGATATTCATTCAAGACCTGCAGCTTTTTATTCTGGAAGTTGAAAGAATATCAAAATAGAATGTACAGGCAGTGCAGAGAGTACTGGTGTTTGAAGAAATGGCTGTAAACCTTTCAGAATTTGCTGAGGAAATTAGCAGGAAATGAAAAAAAAAAAACCTCCTCTAGTTCTATTTCTACCTTTCATGCCACTGTATTGTATTATTCAGTTTTAGTACAAAGGAATCATGGATTAAGTAATGAAAAAGGCAGTTCTTGAAATATCAAAGAAAAAAAGCCTTTCTCAAGAGCAGACAACCTGAAAGAACATTTCATATAGGTTCAGGTGCTCAGAGGAACTTCTTGCTTCACATAATTAAATCTACAAAGACCTCAACCACTTCGTGTTGAAAATAACTTTTAGCATCCAGCACAGAAAGCCAAAGATGTGGTTTAATGTAAGGCTGAACCAATGCTCCTTAAAAGCAAGGGCTTTCTCTTTACCATTAACAACTCACATTTTTGCCGGTATTTGTGTTAGCACTTCAAAAATTGTGCTACTGTTCTAGCAGTCGTGTAACTGAAAATAAGGGAAAGCTGAGAATTTACAAGTATTAGAGGTGAGTTGCTTAAAATACTTTCCTCACCCTGTCCATTAAGGGGACCCAGTGAACTCGTCTAACATGTGGCATCTGTGACTCAACACTAGGTCTGGTTAAAATAAACAGCATTCTCCTAAAAGATGAGTCAGAGGAAAATGGCATCTGGGAAGTTGTTTCTCAAGGATAAAACTTGCATCTGCTCAGTGTGACACTTTTCTCCTGACTGCTATTTTGCATGGCCATCTGGTATGAGTCTGTTCCAACCACATACACTTTCTGCTGAGTGATTGCTCTGTATATCCCCAGTACTTTGGAGGCAGAGGCTCTACGAGCCAGTGTAGATATGAACTGGGAAGCAAGCCTAACCATACTGCAGTTGGACATCACTGCATCTCCAAAGCAGCCAAGAGAACTGGCTGAAAAAGTGGTTTCTGATACACCAGATGCTGTTGCATGCAAGTCCTGCAGAGCTTGTTATATTCCTTTAGAAAGGTTGTTTCCATCTTCCAGTAATGGGCAGGCACAGAGAGAGGTATGGCCAATGTAAGTTGCAGTTCCACCGTATGAGAGATTGCACATACAGTGTTTTGCTCCTTGAAAACAAGATGTTTCTTGTTTATAACGAACATGAGACTCTCTGCATTTTGTTGTTTGTGTCCCTCTTATCCTGGAGTCAGTGCGGAAATAAGGTGTTCATTCTTGACATGTGCCTTTCTAGCAATATATATTTTAGCTTCAGAGGAGGAGATTCCCAGTTTCAGAGCTGCTGCTACACTGCGATTCCCTTCTTCTCTCTCTTCTTTCCTTTTGCAGTTCATTTCTTTCGTTGCTCTTGTGTCTCCACCCTACTACAGCCTGTTTGCTGTATTTTCTTTAAATAGCAACTTGGAGTGCTGCAATGCAGTATACATTACACAATCATTCTTTAGGATCCATAGATGTGCAACAGGCTTATGTACCTTCCCAGCTATTTTTCAAATCCATCCACCTCAAACTAGGGAGTAGCTGCAAGTGATGTAAGTAATCTGTTCTTCATCTTCTTCCTAACACTGCACCCAAATTCTTTGGCAGCTCACAAACACTTAGCACTTGTTTTGGAATGTCTTTGATCACCAAAGTGAGCTGGGGCCAGGACTCAACGTTCACAGCTAAGCTGTACCTTATGCACTTGCCTTTTCTGCATCCATAGTGATGATTTCTCTCAGTCTTTTCTTTAAGCTTAGTTTGGTTATGTTACCATGAAGGAGTCAATGAAAAAGTCTCTGTTCTCTACTAGCCAGTAGGGCTCATAGTGATCACCAATGATAGGGGACATGTTTGGAGGAATAGTCCATTTTCTATTAAATGAAAGATATTTTGATACCCAGCTCTCTTATGCAAAATCACTCTCTTTGGGCTCAGACATGTCAGGTTGGTGCATTCTGAAGTAGGGCACAGTATGGACAGCCATATAGAGCCATACAGAGCTAGGAAAGGTCTGGGCATTATCAGACCCCCAGGTAATGCAGCATCCATCCCAGTCCTCTGGTTCAGTCTGCAGAGAAGTGCCATATTATTTCTGCTTACCTGGTAAATTGGCTAAAAGCCACCAGTTGTGTGATGCACTAATTGTGTAAGCAAGATGAAGCATCCAACCCACTTTCAGTATCTGTGAATATTTCTTGGTATTGCATAGCAGATTGCAATCCACTATTTCAGGCCTGATAAACGCAAAACATCTTGGAGAAACAGCCTCTGCTGTACACTTCAACTCAGCCAATTAATGTGAGATCAGATACGCAGAAGCTCAAGCTACAGGTGAACTGGCGAATGGGTGGTTAAATAGTTGTTGTGCCATTACTAATTCCTCCACAAGCCTCACTGAACAGGTCTAATTCTGTGTTGCTCAAAAGAATTACATGTGCATAAAATGAGTTTAAGTGGTTTGGGACTCAATTCCCAGGTTTCTCAAAAATCTCCTTAATCAGATACACATTTCTCTGATTACTCTAAATGTTCTTAACCCCATTAAAATGAGGTTAAAGCAGATTTATTTCCAATTTTATTAACAACCAAGAAAAAAAAATTGTCTTGCAGTTTTTAAAGTCAAGAACTGCTTTGTCCCAAACTAGGTGAAGAAGTTGATTGTTCTTAAGTTATTTTTAAAACTATGAGTTATATTTCAGTGTTCTTGAAATAAGTTGCTTTTTTCTTCATGAAAATAATAAATTCTCCATGTTTTTATGATAATCATTCTTATTTTCCTACTAATCTTTGGGAAATTGCATCCCTGTTTTCTGGTATGATGACCTTCTCATGTTTAGCATTTCCAGATAATTATAGTAGAGCAGTCAGTAGGTCTGTGGAAAATACATAAAGGAATAAAACAAGCAGATCGATGAACCCCAGGTGTGTGGGTCTCTTTCCTGTACTACATGATATTTTTAGTACTCATTAAGCTTTGAAAAGTTAATTGGAAGTCCTTTTGGATTTTGTTGTTTTGATGCAATGAGAAACTAATAACACTGAGAAACAAAAGCTCCACTTGGTCTAGGTCATGGTGGGCTGTAGAATTGGATGTACAAAAGTAGGCGAACCCTCAACCTCAATGTATGTAAAATCAGCTTACCTTTATTTTATTTGCAAACTAGAAATTAAACAGATGCAAATGCATGCAATGTGAAATACAGCAGTTCTCTGTGTTGAAGACTATTGATCCTGTGTTTGGCGGTTGGTAGCATTCAGGCCTGGAGCTGGCAGTACCGTGCCTCTGAGCTACTAAAGGTAACTGGCAGCAGCAGTATGCTCTGTCAGCAGCACTGAAAGGGACTCATCAGCTCCAATTATCAAAGTTCTGGAGACAGGAAGAACTCCAGGATCTTTAGTCTGTTTTGAAGAATGGGAGCACAGCTGTTCTCTGCTCCTTTCCAATCCGATTCTCCAGTTTTGGGCTCTCCTTTGCTCCCTCCAATTCCTCCTCTTTCCTTCCAGCACTCACCACATGCCCTCTTGGTAAGGGGCAGTTTTCCTTCAGTGAGCTGGAAGCCATCAATACAAGTAGTGGAGAGCATTTCCTTGCTTTTTTTTTTTTTTTTTTTTTGGGTTGGTCACAAATCCTTGAGTGCCAGCAGGGGAACAAATGCCTGTTCCTTTCTACTCTCTGATGGATCACATTAGACAGGCAGAGATTCTTGGGGAAATGCAGACTCCAAACTCTTAACATGTGATTTACTACTAGGGCAAAATGAGAACATTCACAATTTTATATTTTAACCAAATTTGGGCAAATTTTCTGAGGAATGACAAAATGCAAATTCTTAATGCCAAGGTCAGATACACACACTCCTGACATAGTTCATATCCCAGACTCAAATCAGTAAGGCATTGGAACTTCTCCAATAAACAATGTTACTTTTGACATGGATAAAAAAAACTTATCTCCTTGACATCATTCTGAAAAATGGGTGAACTCTTTCAAATGAAACTTTCAAATAAAATTCAAGTCTTACAATGAAGACTGAGCAAAATGATAACTGTCCAAAATCAGGCATCCTAGTGTTCTAAGAGCTGGACATTTTTAATTACAGCTATTTCCACCAGAATTCCTTATAGCTACATGTCATGGCATTAACTAGATCAATCTATGCCCGTGACAGGGGGGGCAGGAGGCCCCTGTCCCTCTACTTCCATCCTGGCCCCACACAAAATGGGAAGGAAGGAGGGGGAAAAAAAAACAACAGCGGCAACAATCTATGGAGGAAAATTTATTTTACTAACTATGATATTGGAAATGCAAAATAACACAATATAATAAGATCTAATTGAAGTTGAGACTAATAAATCAAATAAGATAAGAGAGAGCGTTCCCGAGACCAAGTCAAACCTGAAAAGCTTGGGATGACTAGGAAATGCAATCTCCAGGCACCCACTGCCAAGCAGTAAGAGAGCGCCCCGTCCCTCCCCCGAAGGGTCAGATCCCATGACTTCCGTCATGTACAGGGATAGGTACATGGAGCTGGAGCATTAACACTTTAGTTCCAGTACACTACATGATGTGTTGATATGGAATACTGAAAACCAAAAAACATAAAACCATGACACTACATCTCTGCTCTTGATTTTTGTATGGTATTGCCAAAACTTCTTGATATAAGCAAGGAACAAAGGGTGATCATCATGAACATTTACACAATAAATGACACAGATACTCATCTGAGAGTATTTGCACTTCCAGTCAATCTTCCTCTGGAAGATTAGGCAATTTTAAATAATACTTTGTTCACATTGCTGAGAGTTTACAACTGCATAATCCTGCAGAAGTATATGACTACTTTCTCCACTTTAATCTTGGGAGGCAGCACAGGAAAGAGTGCACTAGAATTAGTCAGCATGTGAAGATTAAAAGGCACACTCACCTGGAATATTTTCCATGAAGCAAAGGGGACCTTAGTGCTAGAGCACAGTTGTTGGCTAACAAGACACCAGCACAGTTAAATAATGAAAGCAGGAACAAATGACATGACTTTACAGGAATATACCCACTATCAGCCTTTCCTCAGCAGATGGGTGAGAGGTTTATTCCTTCATCAGAGAGCGCCAGTGGAGAGAAAGCCAAAAGCAGTTCTAAAAGCTTGCCAGAAATACTCTAATCAGATTAAGTTTGTACTAATTGTCAGGAATATGTACTTCTTAGTTACCAATGGTGCTTAATCACAATTTTTGCACAGCTCTACTTAGCAGACTTCAAGAACAGCACCACAGGTATTCTTGATTTTTTTTTCCCTATGAATTCCTGCACTGATCATGTTTTCACATTTTGTGTTTTTGAACAACTACTGCACAGAAGCTACCACTTGCCTTAAATTGTACCAGCTGTCAGGGAGACTTGACAAGGTGAACAGACAGTGACATACTGGAAATTTGTGGATTACTGTGCAAAGCTGTCTGGATTTTGAAGGATTTTTATGAAGAAGGAAAATGTGCCCTTATCTATCCTTTTATCCCCTCTGCGCTGTCCTGATCCCTCCGTCTCTACTCTGCTACTTGGAATTGATCCTCTCACCTTGGAGTATATGGTGTTACAGTGATTTTGCCCGTGATATCTACTGCCTGAAAACAGCAAAATGTGCTCACAGATAATCACTGAGTAACTGAGTCTCACAACCTGGAAGTCAAAACCAAGAACTGTGGAAGTCTATACTCAAGTCTGCTTGATCTGTGCAATCCCTGATAACCTTTCTGTGAATTTCCTACAGTCTAGTATTCTTCCTAAGCCTTGTGATTTTAGTGATAAGATAGTGAATTCAACAAATGGTAAAAAAGTTGTTTCTCAGATACCTCTTTGCTGGCCAAGTCCAGCATCACTGGCATCAGCAGTATGTTCAGTATCTTTATCAGCAGTGCAATAAAAAGTGCATCTTCAGCTTCAGGAGGGCAATACATCTATCCAGCAGGTGACACAAAAGTTTTTGGCATGAATGGAATGGATGTTCCAGAGAAGAAGAATAAAATGGAGAAAAATTTTGAAATCCTGAAGGCGTATCTACCATTTCATGAATAGCATGCAAGTAAAGGAGTTTACCTTGACCAAATGGTTTTTTGTGACTGAAATTTAAAGAGATCAGTTTAGTAGGACCTAACGTTACATGATTTTACAGAAGTATCAACTATAACAACCTTATCTAATGCTTTTCTTTATGGTAGTGACAGCTTACATTGACCACCAACAAGAAGGATGATGGCCATTACAGATTTGTTGGACTGAAATTAGATTTTTTTTCTAAATTGTGGTAAATTCTGAGTTGTGTTTTGCTCAGGAGTCCAAATGAAGCTAAGAAAGAATGTGCCCACCAGGTATTCAATAATCTGTGAGAAAAGCAATTTTTTTTTTTTTTTTTTTTTTTTCTGGAAAAAGCACCATTGGACAGTTTTCTAAAGTTGGAATAGCTTTTTCTGAATGTGCATGCATTTTTGCTGACTTCCAGACTTTGGAGGAAGAACACAATACAGTTTTGTTTTATGTGATCATGTGCCAAAATTTAATCTTCAAAGATGACATTTAGAGCACATCAATTACAGGGTGATGTAAAGCACAAATAATCTATCTATTTTAGAAATATTTTTTCTTAACATATTGAAAATAAAGATTTTCTATGCAGGTATATATCAAAGATCAAAAATACAATATCCTTTGTAAAATATCCAGGAACAGCAATAGCTATGCATATTTATTCTATTTTGCAAGTTTATCTTCTCTACGATAATTGCTGACTGTATTGTTATGCCAAACTCTCAGAGTATACTCAGTACCTCATGGCCACAAATTCAACATGTTACATCTTATTCTTCAGTATTATATGTCAACAAACACATTACTTTGATTTGGCATCAAAATTTCTCATCAGCAGTTTCCTCCTTTTTATTTGCTAGTGGGGATTGTATTTTCCATAAACTTCCATCTTGTTTGAAGATGAGAATGAGGTTATTTGATGCATATATTTTTTACAGTACACTGGGAGAATGATGCATTGCAAGAAATACTATTGCTAGATAATTGCCATTTTATTAGTGAGTATTAGCTGCTTTTTACAGTAACTATGTGGTTAGAAAAATGTAAACCTTGTGTCAAGAAGAGATATTTGAAATGAATTAACTACTGAGCCAAGGATTTAACAACTAGCTTGAAAGTTTAAATTGACTTTTGAGAAGTTTTTACATGTACAATAAAAATTATATTCTTCAGCTTTTTAGATGAGAACTTCAAAATCTCATCTAAATCTCAGTCTTTTACATTAAAAAAATATATATATCCCTATGGTATTTAAATAAATATGTAGAATGCAAGAACCACTGAAGTAAGTGGCCCAAAAGCAAGTAGCAGAGGAAAGCAGAAGTCCTCTGTAATACAGCACATAGATTATTGAACATGAGTGATACACACTTTGCAAGGGTGAAACATTTTTCTTCTGACCGCAAAGAAGACAAAATAATACAATACATTCTTAACAAGGACAAGTGAATTAGATCAAAGTGCCTTTTGTTAACATTTCTGGCAGATTTGGTTTTTGGCAGCCATTGTGTCAGCGTTCAAACTAATCTGTAGGAACAAGGAGGGATCACATTCGTTCAGAGAGACCTCCCATCCTGTGCGCTGCTTGCGCTCCACCTCGCACTAACAGCCTCTGCTCCGGTGGGCCTGGCACGAGTCCAGTTTGCTGCATGAACCTCAGTCAGTTCAAACTGAGGCTGCCTATAAAGTTAATACAGTTATTTACACTGAGTGAGCAAGTATAAGCAGCAGTGCAGAGTAAAGCGCTATCGTCCAAACATACTCTCAGGGGCAGAGAGCCACAGTGGGAAAGAAAGCAGGGAGACAGCTCAGGGCCTCCACCAACAGCCTGCCCCAGAGGGGAAAGAAAGCAG